>WAAG01049131.1:15190-51112 GCA_013390105.1 Tichodroma muraria | reverse complement strand
TGTAAGAGATAGTGCTCCAAAAATAACAATCTTTAAATAAGATATATTCTGTCTCCATACATGGGATCTTCCTGTGTGAACATATGAGTTCTGCTAGGAATCAGTGCTATGGGATAAATGTGTTAGAAATTTGGGACTCTTTTTTTTTTTTTTCTTATTTGAGGAGTTTGAAAGATGCTCTTGAAATACAAGCGAGTGACAATAAATGTCAGTTTTGTGCTAATCCTTGCCTTCTTTACCTTAGGGCTTTTTACCACTAAAAACGTGGACTTGACCCTGCTTCCCTCTCCTGCCTGCTCCTACAATTCTGGCATTTTACACACTCTGCAACCTTGTAGCTGGCATCACACAGGGCAGAAATGCCCCTGGCCTGGATGTTCAGTAGTAACACTGTGCTCCATTGTACCAGACTGCCTTCCTTTTTGGTTTGGGGTTAGTGTAAGGACAGAAAGCACTCTGTAGCTTCCTTTCCTAGGGAATCATCTCACTCCTGTCTTTTTTTTACGGACAACTTGTATTAACCTAGCATTGGGAAAACACAGTAATAACTTCTAATGCTACAAATTGTAAGAGTTTTAGGTTTGCTCTGTGTGTCTGTTATTTTTGAATAATTCAAATTGTACAGATCCTTTTTGCGTTGCCTGTCTCCTGCAAATATTCTGCTGGATTAGAAGGTATGTAAAATCCACGGGCAGACTCCTGGTCTTTTGTGCTGCTGTATCTCCTTGCCAGGCATCAGTTGTGCTACTGAATCTCTGAGCAAGCTGTGGAGAGTGTCAAACCCCTCAAAGACTGTGCCTTCCCCTGGCTGTGGTTTGTGTAGGTGTGCTGTGTGCTGCCAGCAGCAAACCTCCTGTCTTGCCTTCCCACAGGGCTCTACACCAGGCAGGAAGTGAGAATTCATCTTCATTTCTACTTCCCAGTTAATCTTTCCATATGGGCACGTTCAGCACTGTAACTTCTGGACATCCATCCTTTACTTGTGAGCAGAAAACCCAATAATAGGGGCATGTTCTCATCTCTGAGACCCCGTTTGCGATGTTGTAGCTCTCTCATGCTGAGCTTTCTCTCATGCACTCAGTGTGGGCAAGGAGCAGGGGCTGCCATGGAGAGGATGTGGATTTATCTTCATTCATATCCCAGGAATATTTCCAGTGTCTGGATTTTTATTATGGAGGCTGCCCCATGCCTTTATCCAAGGTGTGCTCTGCATCATGTGAGAGGAACAGGGTGTTTTGTTGTCCCACAGAACTGTCGGTGGCTGGAGAAGGTCTGCAAATCCTGGCCCTCCAGGCCACGTCAGACACTCAACTGCCCAGTTATCCCAATGCAGCTGAGGGTGTATGTATAGCACTGGTATTTCAAGGCTGCACTCACACATCAAAAGTGAAATTCTACCCCAGTGCCACATGCCAAAGAGCTCTTGTGCTGTCTGAGGCTGGGGATTACCAGAACCTCCCCCTGATCCCAAGGCTGCTCACAGTGTGCCTGCAGAGCTTTACTGAGCCTTTTGCCTCTGCCTGTGCAGACACCATTGGAGTGTGACATCCCTGGCTGCCCCTGGACTGGGGTGTGACATCCCTGGCTGCTCCAGGTGACAAAGCCTGCCCCAAAGCTGGAGAGCTCCGTGGGTGGGGAGCTGTTTCAGGTTCTGTTCATTTACAGCCATCTCGCTGCTGACTGAGGTGACAAAGCTCTGAACAAACTCTGGGAGTTTTAACGTGGTTACTGCACAATATTTCTCACTTCAGGGGCCTGTGGATAATTTGGACAGGTTGCTTCACTGCCTAGGGAGCTGGCTCTCTCTCACTGATAAACAGCAGTAAGTGCTGTAATGAGAATCATAATGAAAATATTGATTAGCAGGGTAGAGCTGCCTGGTACTGAACGATGCTTGCTGAAGCCTTGTTAAAACAATAATGGAATTCTAAAGGAAGCTCTTTTTCTTTAATTCTAGCTGTTCTGTGTTTACCCAGGACAGTTAGACATCAGGCCTTATTTAATAAAACGTATTGTGAAGTGGAACACTAATGCTTGGAAGTTAGGAGTACAGTCCGAAATTTAGGTAGTTTATCTTGGCACTTTGAACTTTGAGACTGGGACATTTAAAAAATACTCTGTATTTAAGGCAACTTTTACAACACTACAGTGATTTATTCTTTAATTTCCCTAAAAATAGAGATAAGTAAAATAAAGGTGGGTTTTCTGCTTTGAACCTAGATTTGCTTGCTAACTAGTAAAATAAGCATAGGGCCATGTTGTTCATGGAAAAAATTCTTCTAAACTGGAGTAACATATCACAGTAAAGGACCAAGCTGAATCATTAAATATCATAAATGCTTTCCCTCACACAGGAAAATACCTGATCATGATGATTGTGGAATTTGAAGGTGGGGGAACTTTGCCTTTCAGTTCCTTGCTCAGGGCTTTTCCACTGAAGCAGAGTTTTTTTTAGGTGCAGATCCTCAATTGCTCTTACTTAAAAAGCAGCATTTCCTTAAAAGCTGTGTGATTTGTTATAATGCTGCAATGGTCCATAATCCACTGAGGTGTTTGATGAGTAACTGGTGCTTGGCAGCAAAGGAAAATGCTTTAGCAGCTGTTTTAAGTGCTGTGTGTCGGTCAGTGCCCTGTGAAAATGGTGTTCAGAGGAGCTCAGCAGGCAGTGCCCTTTCTGTGGGGGCACAGTCCATCACCACACTGCAGTGTTTGGCTTTTGGGTTGGTTGGAAAGTACTTGTTGCAGAGCAAGCTGGGTTATTGACTTAAAATGCTGTCAGTAAGTGTCACAGTTTAAGATGTTCTCCGCTAAATCCGTGGCTTTGCATAGTTCCCTGTTGCAGGCACCTGAAGACACAAACTTAGACACTTTTGCCAGTGAAAATTGCTGGGAAGAGCCTGTCAGGGATGCTGCAGTAGGACTTTGTGAGCATAATGATGCCATGCATGCTAGATGGATGAGGTGAAAAGCTCCTCTCCTTAGATTTGCATGCAGTACATTCTAAAATATGGAAAACCAGTTTGAAGAGTGGCACTGCTTTTCTCCTGCCAGAAGGAGATTTTTTTTCAGTGTACTGACTGCAAATTTGTCTTGTCACTGACAGCTCATACCAGTATCTTTTGCATAACTGGGTGTTGCATACCCAGATTTAGATCCCTCTTTCATATATATTGGACTTTCCATCCATGTTTCTACTGAAATGAAGGACCCAGGAGGGGAGTAGAGGTTGGGTAAAGAAAGCTGGAGGTCAACCCAGCTGTTCTGACTGGCAGACTGAAGTATTTGCACTTTCCTCCATAGTGTGCCTGCATTTCACCAAATTGTTTAGACTTTGCAGCCTTTGCGTAAGGGGAAAATTATCTGCCCTTTTGTAGTCACAGCCTGTGTGTGGAAGTATCTTAAGCCTTATCTTAGTCCTGTTGCAAAGCTGATTGTTGAAATAAGACCTCTTAATTCCTTGAAAATGTTTTTTCTCTTTTTTTTCTCCTCCCTGTGCCTCCGCTTTTCTCTGGCATTTCATTCAGTATTTGCCTTTTCATCCAATTCATCCAATATTTGAGTTCAGGCTAAAACTGGAGGTCCTTCTTCTTTTTGCTCTTCCTGCCTCAAATACTGCTTCATAGCTCAGTCTGGAGTGATATCTGAGTTTCCTGGGCATGTCCTGTGTCCTCATGCAGGAACTTTCCCAGTGCCAAAGGATGGCTTTTGGCTTTTCTTTAATTTCTGGAGTTGTTGTACAGTGCACACACTGTGTCATTCTTACACGTGTGTCACAAATTCATGTCACAAAAAGCTCTTCACAAATGGCCTTCAGAGCTGGTTTTAAGTGTGACAGAGGCTTTGGTATGGTTGGACTGGCGATTACAAATGTAACTGTGTATGGCATGTCACTTTGTGTCACCTTCTTCAGCGTGCTTACACACACGGATAATATTGTAGCTAAAAACATGGAACCTGAAAATAACAATGTAAGGCTCCTACCAGTGAAGAACGCAGGAATTTAGCCCCAGCCATCACTCCAAGTCCTTTGGATTTATGCTGGTACTTGATCATGGCCACTCAGCAACTTCCCTGGATTTCTGCCAGGGAGATGGCTAATGGAACAATCTTTTTATGATCTGTTTAGCTAAATGGCTATAATAATGTGGGATATTAGAGTAACAGATGCTGTTGACCATCCTGCAGTAGATCAAAGTTTGCATATACAGGAACTATGCACTTCCTCTCAGAGTCATGCGTATAATTCGGAGCTTCTCATTTGTTGCCATGGTATTACATTATCAGAACAATGAGAAACAGAAGTGTTGATTTTAATGAACCAAGTCAAAAGTGCCAGTCTGCAGCAGTCTCAGCTGAGAGCCTCAGGAATGGCTCTTGGGTGCCACTAGTAACACAAAAGGGTGCTCTGTAGGTGGCTGCCAGACACTGGTGGCATCTGAGAATCTCAGAGGCTTGAAATACGAATCCAAACTTGCTAAAACTGTCCTGTGTCATGAGACTGGAGACATGTTTGGCTCACACTGCTGTTGTGATTTTCTGTGACCTCAGACTGTGGCCCCTGAAGGGCAGATGGCCAGCACCTGGAGCTGGCATTTGGATCCCAGGATTCGCAGGCTTGACTCACTCAGCGTTACCTGGCCTGCGCAGAGCACGCTGGTGGCTGGCAGGTCACTCACCTCCTGATTCCACGGTGGGCTTGGAGGTGGAGAGGAAAGGGAGAGATGGAAGTGAAGCATCCAGCTGGTGGCACTGACTAGACTTGCTTCTGGGAACCTTAGAACAAAATACTTGAGTTTTGCTGTTGTATAAATTGTGATTGACTGGTGTGAGATCCCTCAGGGTCTGGAGAGACTTAAGTCCCCATCTCCCTCTGCCGGATTCAAAAGAGGGATTTGAAGCACATCCATATCTGAGATTGGTGAAACTGAGCTGTCTCAGCACATACTAATTTTGTACATTTGAATTTAATCTGCATGATGATGACACCAACATGAGGATAATCTCTGAATCATGAGGGCATTATGCGTTAATGGTAAATTCCCTAGAGACTAAAAAATGCCAATTATATGGGCATGACTCGAAGATTAAGATCTGTGGGAATAAATCACACATAATCTTCATGTACTGTTGCAGAAATGGTAAAATCTGCTCCATTAGTGTAATATCCTAGTGGCATGAGATAAGTTGTGTAGTTGCTTTGTGTTGGGAATATAGACTGTTGGGTGGTCTGAATGTTCACATACTGATGTGATTAATTTTGGTGCAAATGATTTACAGAATTCACCTGAGAACGTGGAACAAGCTCTTATGACCTAATAAAATTATATGCAAAAGAAAGGAAGAAAATAGCATCGTTTGTCCACCATTGAAGGTCTAGTGGATGTAGGACACAAAGTTTGTGTCATTTGGGAAAGGAATTGCTGAATGAAAGCCCCACTGGCTTTCATCTGTGTTTGTTACCTGCAGAGGTGGAGAGCTCTCCTTTGGCTGGCTGGCAGTGAATGAGCTGTTCATAAATACCCTTTTCATGTGTGGAGTTCAAGTGAATTTGCCAGGCACGTGTTGCTGAGTAGCAAGGACAAGGGACTGGGCTTTTGTAGCTCTGTAACCTCTGGGAAATGTCAAAACCCAGATATACTCCCTTGATTTCACAGCTGGGTTTTTAAAAGTACTTTTTGATACCTGATTCTGTAGGTGTGTATAAAATTAAATAGGCTAACTTGTGGAATCAGACTCATTACTCCAAGCTAAGGAAGCTGCCTCGCACCGAATGGAATGCTTTTGGAAATCCTGAATGTCAAGTTACAGTATGGGGAGTAGGACTAGACGTTAATATCTGCTTACTGTTATGTAAGGAGAACGAACAGTTCCTGGTTTAAATCCAAACTTGGATTTTGTTTAAGACAAATATGATGATGTTTCTATCTGCATCTGTACTTTACCCTGCAGTGATTAGTTGAGGTGACAGTGCAGTACTCTAACCTGAATTTGCCTGAAGATGCAAGCCATACTCTGATGTGCATTAATAAATTTATGTTCTGTTGACTTTAGGGATTAGTCGTATTTCTTGTGTCTAAATGTGCCTGTTTTGCTTTTATTTCCCAGAGGTTGTCTAAAAGGAGATTCTGGAGTTTTAAATGTACCACAAACATAGAACTCTGTGTACGTGCTTCATTTTTTTGTGTGTTTTTGGTTTTTTTTTCCCCCCCATCCTCAGCTCCTAAGAAGTTAATGTACTTTGAAATGTGTGATCTCCCAGGAGTGGCCTGAGAATGTCTTTGACTGATACTATGATAGGAATGGCAGTGTTTGCTCCAGAGACTCAATTCCAGTCAGACAGCTACTGATGAACAAACCACTGCGCAAATCCAACAGCATGAGAAAAAATACAATATATTGCAAGATCCTGCCATTATGTGACCTGGAAATCTTTGTTAACTGTGTGTTCCGTCAAACTGCATCCTCCAGGTTTTTTTCCATCTTGCTTACAGAGCACGTGGCTTAGTAATGGTGTATCAGAGATGCCTCAGTGATTCGGAAACATGTTGGAGTTGGGGAGTGACACCGGGTGCAGCGTTGGACTGCTGGTCTTACAGTGCTGGTGTGTGCTGTGGGGAGTGGGAACTGGGGATGGAGGAGCTCTGCTGCTTGCCTGGCAGCCTCACAGCTCTAAGCAGACTTCTGCTTTCCAGTTGCTTCAGAATGTTACACTGATGATAAACAGCTTTTGAAATGGAACCCTTAGATCAGGAGGCAAATAACTAATGAATCTTGCATTAAAGTGCAAAAAATCCTCCCTTTGCAAACCATGGGGAGATAGCTTAGAGCATTTTGGTTGAACTCCAGAATCTTTTTCACTTAGACCATTTTCTAAGCAGGCAAGCTAAACTGTGTGGGTTTTAAACTTCAGAGTAAGATGAAGGTGTATGGTTGTACGCTTTACACAGCTGGGTATTGGGAAGGTCCTTCACTGAAGGAGGAAAACATGTTTGTTCTTCTTTAGTTTTATTTGTTTAATTTTAGCAAGAAGCATAAATTTGTGTCTGAAAATCCAAAATCATGCGGTATTTAAGTGAGTTCACGTTGTGCATGCTGTCAAGATAGAAAGCAAGGCAGTTACAGAGCTTGGTCTTTGAAGCTAAATCAGTTTTCAGAGATGAGCTTTTATGTGTTGTCTTAGATTTGTAGATAGGAATTTTTTTTCTTGCAAGGTACCTTCTTGAGAGAAGATAACCTTAGTGATAATTCATGAATAGCCACATCACCAGCACACGCTGGGGTAGACATTTGTGTCCACAGGTCTTTAAGCATTGTCCAGCCTCCTGTGTGAGTGAGAAGAGTCACATTTGGGGGCTTCTGGCTTTTGCTGAATTCGGGATGCTAATTTGGTGCACTGGCGTAGTCAGAGTGTTCCTGTTTCACGGTGGTTGTTTTTAATCAGGTTTCCATGGGCTGTCCCTCCTCTCAGCCCTTGCTGATGTCTTGCATTCCGTGAGGTGTTGCTGGTGAGCTGCTGACCCTTCAGTTCATCCATGTTAGTTCATTCCTGGGGCTTGGGGGGGCACCACCGGGTACTCGCACCCAGCAGGATTTGCTTGAGGGTGACCCCGAGGCCCAAACAGCTCCCTACGAACTCCCCATGGGCATTGGAGCTGGCAGAGGGAGAACAGCCTGGTTGATGCGGGCTCCAGAGGAGGTGACACGAGGGAGACTGTGTTGTTTCTGTGACGGTCTAGATGTGCCGCTGTCACATCCACAAAGGGCATCTGATAGCTGTGACACTCTGAAGTGCTCTTATTTTCAAAGGATCACACAAAATAGATAGGGGTTGGAGGGGATTTAGCTGTAGATAAAGTTCTAGGTCAGCTTTTAAGGATTTTCATGCATCAGGCAGGCGGTGAGTTCTGTAAAGCATTGTGGCTCTGCTGTGCCACGCAGAGCCAACCTGGGCCAGCTCTGATGCAACACGCAGCTGAGCTGCAGTTAAGCAAGCTCTCCTGAGCACCCTTATTCCTGATGGTAAGAAAAAGTAAATCCTCTATTGTACAGCCGTATTAAAGCAGAATTCACTGCACTTCAGTGTTTGGGGAGGCAAGGAACGCTTGGTATTTTTTTCCCCTCTTTTAAATCCCGCGTCTTGGGCATTCTCTGCAGTGTGCTTACCTGTGTGTAAACAAGGCTGCTTCTTATTGACTGATACCGTAGCTGTTGGTTTAACTCCGGCCTCTGTCACGGGACAGGTTCTTTTCTGGCATCTGACGTTTAGCAGCAGTATTTCAATCCTTGACAATTCAAAAGTCAGTTAAAATGGTGAAGATATTGATGCATGTTTCCTCACCGCCTGTTGCTGCCTAATCCTGGAGTGACAGATAAGTGGTGGCCCAAATAATTTGAAGCTTCCTTGAAGGCTCTCAAAGCATTGGACTAAACTTCTTTCCTTCCTTGTAATCCTACAGCAGATGTAGGAAAGGGAAAGTCTGGTAAGGCAATATGGAATGTGTTTAAATACTGGGAGATTATTCAACCCTGACTATAATTTTTCTAGGCTTTTTTGAGTTTTCTGAAGTTAACTTGTCATTTGGCAGAAAGGTAAGATGGGCCACCAGACAGCCTCTAACAGAATCCCCAATTTCTCATCCAGAAGCTAAATGTAGTTACTTGCTGGTGGCATCTTCTGGAAGACAGTGCTCATCCTCCTACCAAAGAACTTCCGCAGAGTGAAGCTTTGTCCTACCACCTCTTGTCTGTGTAGAGCGTTGCAGGCTCCTGGGACTGGGAAATGAGTTTTCCTGAGCTCTCGGCACCAAGTAACTCTTGAGTTCACTCAAGGTATTGCTGTACCACTGCTACAGGAGCAGACAGTGTTAAAATAGTCTGCTGTCAGCAGAGTTGCTCCAAGCCCTTGAAGGGTGGCTATAAATGCACTTCTAGGAAGTGGAAATCTAGAGTGTGCTTGGGCAGTGCTGGGCTGAAACGTTTTAGATGCTGATATCTTCCTAGGGGGCTGTGTTGTTTGACAGGGTCTGTTTCCTGGCCCTGTCACACCTCTGTGGATAATCATTAGCTGCATCTGAATCTTCTCCCGGGGGCATTGGGCTTCCTGCTCCTGCAGGTGAATAGCAATGAGGCAGAGTTGTGCCAGGAAAGGCTTGCTGCCAGCTGTGGAGAATCCACACCTGTTGCTACAAGTGTAATCATTAGCTTGGCCTTTTAAAGTGACTGGAAGTAATTATCAGGTTATTTTAGGTGCTAAGAAAACTTCCAGGCTTCTTTTCGAGTGGCTGTGTGGCTGATTGTGTGTAACCCTTGAGAGGCGATGAAAAGTTGTGTACTTGATGACTTTTTCACCGGACTTTTCTCTGCAAGTGTGAAAGCCAAACAAGAAAACTTATAATCCAGAGAGTGACTTCATCCGGTTCATTCTTTGTTGTTTGTTGCCATTACAACTTTCTCTGCAGTTTAGATGATTTCCTTGTGTAATTCCTTTCCCTCTCACGGAAGGTGGAGTTGGGGAGACTACAAAACACTCAAGCTGCTGTTGCATAACCCCTGTTTGCAGTGAGCAGTTAAGTGTTTGGATAGGTGGTACTGCGGCCTCTTCAGCATCCACATGGAGTTGCATTTGGCAATAAAAATGTGCTGAAGTGATGCCTCTCTAGCAGAGATAGTGATGTTTTGTCCGATGAAGTAATGCTGTATTTTGAGAAAAAACAGCAACAACTCAAAATTTTGAAGTAGAACTATAGTGGAAGATGTGGTGATTGTAGCTTTTCTGATGTTGTCGTTGGAAAAAAAAAAAAAGTGGGAAATGTGAATGATTTTTTTTTTTTTTTGGTTGGGTTGCTGTTGTTTAGCACGTATGATTACTTAAACTTTTTCCAAAACCATGGAACAAGTTAAAATTTTGATTTTGGGTTTAAATTTTGTTCATGACTTCCCCTCTGTTAGTACGAGGGGGAAATGACTTCACTGTGTGGTTGTGCTTGCTGTGTGAGCTGGTACAATTCCCAAAGATCAGGATGCATCCACTAAAGAAAAACTCTGGAATTAATGAGTACACTTGCTTATTTTTTTAGGAAGAATGACCTGTTAGTTTACATGGGTAGAGAGATTAAAACTTGAAGCTGACTCCTGGTGAAAGGGAAAACTGTGTTTGAACTGTGGAGAATTGGGAGAGGAGTTCAGAGGAGTTCCGAACAAGCCATGTCTTGCTGGATTCCACCTTTTCATGTCAGTTTGGGACAGGATCAGTTCTGATAACCAGATTTGAATTTTAGGCAGTGCCCTGGCACATAGGTCACAGATCTCACTGTGAGATTAGAGGTTTGTGTTAACATTTGAGTATTTGGGGACAGTGGTTTCTCTTGAAAGCAAAGTTCCTCCACTGCTTCAATTCATGTGTTCAGTGAAGAAAAGTAAAAGTATTAGGTAGAAAAATTGCTCTCCTTTTTGATTGACTGGAATAATTAATGAAAATAAATTTCTAACATTAAAGCTGACAGAAATGTAATTTGATGTCTTGTCAAGTTCACTGGCATTACTTTGCAAGAAGCTGATTGACAGCTCTGGGGGAAAAAAAAAGCTGTAATTGTATTTATATGGAACCTACAGCATTTGTCTTTAACTCATCAAGCAAAAGTTATTGAAAATGTCCCTAGACCTTTCTACAGCCCTTAATGTTGAAAGTCTTTTGTATTTTTAAGGCAAAATGTCAATATAAAACAATTTGTTAACTTGGACATGCAAAAGTGAGAAAATTTGTGGGTGCAGCTGAATGAATGAAGTTTAAATTCTTCAAGGTGCTCACAGAATACAGCCGTTGTGGCAGATCTCACTGTGTCCTTGTGAAATCTTAAAGCCTTCGTAGATGGATCTCTAGGGGGCAGAGCAGCAGAATTTAGATCCTCTGCTTTTTGAGGTGAGTATTGGTTTGATATTGGCAGGTGCTTCAGGAGGTAGAAGGTGCTCCTGAAAGCTCCCCTTTAATTTCAGTGTGAGTCAGTGGAGCGATTCCATTATTGTGTGTTGGCTTGCTGGCTGAGATTTGGGAAATGCTGGATTTGGGCTGGACCCCTTCCCTGCTCTGTGACAACGCAGACCTCAGGTGAAGCAACAAGAAGTTGTGTAGTGGTACAACATTGGAGAGTTTAATATAGACACTTCAGAGTATTTATAATCAGATTAGAAATCAGTGTTTTATAAGGTCCACCTTGGCATTTCTGTTTGTTCTCAACACAAATGCTTTGAAATGGTGTCATTTACTGTAAAATTCTGTGATTTTTAATGCAGTTCTTGAAAGCTCATAATTAACCTTTACTCAGCAGAAATAAGACTGAGCCTGTCCCTAGTCTTGGTTCTATCCTTTAGATGAAATATTAAAGCAAGGTCCCTCTTGCTGTAAAAAAATAGTTCCTTTGGAAAGGGGGTGTGAATACGTTGGTGGATGGGCCAAGAGTCCCCCTCCGACAGGTTGTAGCAGTGAAGGCTGTTCTGCTGCTCTCTTCCAGTCCCAACCCCAAAATCATTGACAGAATGGGATCCTGACCTGTGACTGGGCATTCTGCGATCCCAATAACCCATTTTTTTTAGCAATCTCTAGCATGTGTGGGTAATATTTGAAACCTCAAGTCAAAAGTAAAAAGCTCCTTTAATAGTTGTCAGCTAAATACTTTTTTGTTGGCTCTTCTCACTAGACATTAAGAAACCTGGGGAAGTTTGGAATGAGGTTTGTGTTTTTAATGCCTACTTGAAAGAAATTCTGTAAGTAATTAGAAGGTGTATTACTGTGTGTTGTTGGGGAGAAACTTGAGAACTTAGCATTTCCATATAATTGTTACTTCACTGATATCCTTTGAAGAATGAAAATGTTGTTACAATTCATGCGGTGCTTTTCCATTTGATTTGATATATATTTCTGATTGCAGAGTGTGCCCTCTTATTTTGCACAGAGAATAATAGTAAATCAATTTCTATTGCCTTCTGTTGTGTATCATCCCTAAAAATTTCAGCCATTTCAGCTTGTTTTATTGCGTGTATTTGCTTGTATTGAATGTGTTCCAGCTCTTCATTTCCCAGGGCATATAAAGCTGGTGAAATTCCATGGGGAAGGATTGTTTTGGGCATGTAAACATAGTGTCAGGAGTTTTTAAAACTCAGGCGGTGCGTACTTAAAAGTTGTGGGGGTCAAACACATCCATGTGTGCTTGTGCACCTTTCTGAAGGCAATGTGTTATGGTGGGACATCACAGAAGGGTTTTTGGTTTGTTTTTTCCTTTTTTTTTTGAGATCAGGTTTCCCCCAAGAGTTTTATCCATGTAAAGGAAGTCAGGAGAAAACAAGCCTGCTGTTATTTCCTGGATTATATGTGTTTACCTCCTAGAAAAGTTATGCAATAAATAAAAGGCTTGGCCTGGCCAACGTCGATGGAAAGTTCCAAAGGAAATGTCTGTGAATGGTTAGTGCTTTTGTTGAAGCTCTTGTTGCACTTGCTAAAAAGAGAAGTGGACCTGTGAACGAAGAAGATGGGCTTAAGTCAGGCAAAACAGAGATTTATTTTCTAATTAATCAGATATTTATTATGACATGTGTAATTCGCAAGTCTTTCTTGCAACACAAACACTAACTGTCACGGAAAACAGCGGGTTTAAGTGTATTCACCAGTGTCCCAAACATTCAGTTTTCCAACTTGCATCCTGTCCTTCAGCCAATAACCAAACCTTAATGTGATGTGCTAATTGGAAAATGTTTTGTCTTTACCCTGCTCAGCTGTTGCTCAGTTTGGCCCAGCCAGCCCACGTTTTTCCTGTGAGTCTTGCACGTGGCTGTCCAGGCAAGCTCTGTCTCCAGCCGGCCCCTTCAGGCATCTGTGGGTGTCCCACAGGTGGCTCTTGAGATTTCCACCAAAATTCTTAGTCCCAAATACTGAGGGATCAGAAGGGCCCTGAGGGCTGGATCTGTGACCAAAAAGCAGAGCAACTTAGCTTGTTGTGAGTTTAGGGCTGCCAGATTACTGCGAGAACAGGGGTGGTATTTGATGGTGTAGGGATTGTTTTGGGTGTGGAGGTGGTGGGCACAGGGGCTGTTGGATTGTTTGCTTTGGTTAGTGGGAAAGGGATTTGCGGGAAGGCAGTAGTTTGTCTCACATAAAATTGCTTCTGCTGAGAACCCTGTAAGAAATTACCATAAAAGTCAGTGTGCTGTGAAGTCCTCCTCCTTCCCACCATCCTGCTGCCACTTTCTTATTTATAGAGCCTTTCCCAAGAACCTTTTTGTAGTCCTACTCTTGTATGTGTACAAGTGCTGGGGAAGCAGCACACACTGCTTTTTGCTTCTGTACCAGCCTCAGTGAGAAAAGAAGCCTTTTTTTCATGTGGCTTCAACGAGCTTTGGGAAAGTTTTGTCCTTGCTAATGTCCTTTAAAATATTTTTTTTCTGAGGGAGTGAACTTTGAAGTAATTAATTGGACCTTGAAAATCAAGTGATTATCTTCCAGATAGCGTGTCTGAGATGTATGTCTGTGTTCAGAGAGCAATGCCTCAGATGCTTAACATTTTCAAATGCCATTGTAAGTAAACAATCCTTGGAAGTGTTTGCTGGAGATGTCACTGCCAAATTAAGGTAAAAATTGTAGAATAATAGAACAGGAGCTCCTGGGCTACCATGAATAGGGAGTTTCTTCTGGAATATTTTCAGAGGGTTGAATAGGCTGTATTTTCTTTGGCGGGGGGGAAGGGTGGGTTTAACAGGTAGATTAGCATTAAAAAGTAAAAGAAATGTAAAATGCATAAATAGAAATGAATGCAACCTGGGATGATCACTGGAAGAGCCCAACACTGCTGGTGTAACTTTCTTAAGTGACAAGGATGGGGAGATGTAGTGACAGCTGGCAGGGTCCTGACCCTTGCAGGAACTTCTGTCTTTTTTACCAGCAGAAAGTGCTGATTGTCTCTGGAGTGGTTTGGGGACATTTCAGCTCTGTGTAAATAATTTCAGCAGGTGTTTTTAGAACAGCTACAAGAATTGATGGCAGAGCTTTTACCTGGAGATTTCCAGGTAACTCTCCAAGTTGGAAATAATGATTTAACACAAATTTTTTTGCTATTCTGTTGACACCTTACTCATGAGTGGTTTTCATCATCTGATAGTTCAGGTTAGAAACACCAAGGCTTGCAAAGCTCTCTTACTCCTTTGAGTTTTGTCATTTGTGTCTGTAATCCTCAACAGTGCCAGAATCAAGTTTATAATATGCATCCTCAAGTACTTTGAACAGCGTTTGAGCTCTTATTTACTGGAAGCTAAGTGCTCCTTGAGTGTCTCCAAACTTGGACTGGATGTGGAGAAGCAAATTTAATGCGGCCTTGTACCGACACTAATAATGTTGTTGAAGTATTGGGCATCAGCAAAGCTCAAGTCCTTGCTTGTTCCCTTCCTGCTCTCCCTACAGCACAGTAAATGTCAGGAATTATCCCCACATTATTTTAAATGCCAGTGCTAAGGCCAACTGCCTTTAAATGCCAGTTCTACTTAAACTTACAGATATTGTCATTATGTTCAGGCTAGAAGGGATTTTAATGAAACAATGACCTGTGGCTCTGTGAAAGCTTAAATAAGTGATTTTCTTTGCTGGTAACAGAATCTCATTTGCCCTCATGTGTGATTCCAAAGAAATATTGATGCTTGCAATACAAGTTTTGTACCTTTGAGGTGCTCAATATTTCCCATCTAGATGGAAAAATAATGATTTAGAATGGTGAAGTCAAATCCTCAAGGTGTTTTAGAATTTTCTTTCAAGATTGCCATTCTGACTTTTTAAAATAAAACTATTGTTTTTGAGGAAAAAATAAGCTAAAATAAATCCTGAGCAGACTTTTGTGGGAAGCAAGCTACTGGCTATATTCAGTCGTCTGTCTGGTGTCTTTGATCTATCCAACAGGGTGTTGCTGGAATATTTCCAGATTCTGTGAGTGTTGTGATCTTGTTCTACATGACAAATGCACAGATCACTTATCTTTGTGTGCTACTCTTCCTCAGTGTGCATTGGGATGGCCAAAGAGGGCATGACCTCTTCCACTGGACTGGATGGTTTCATGCAGGTGTGTGTCCAAATTTATGAATTTATTTAGTGCTTTTAGGCAGGAAAGACAGGATATTTGTTTTCCTTGGGAATGTGTGCCCAATTGCCTTGTGGAATGCGAGATGCTGGTTAGGTCACAAAAGAATTCCCCATTTCTGAGGAGCAGTGGGGATTGAAGAACACATTCCTTTGGCCGTAATGACAGTTCTGCAAGCTCTTGTCAGCTGGAGCAACAGCATCAAAGTGCACATGGAAAAGGTTGGAATTTGTGCAGTGTAATAACTGTGGAACTTCTGCTTCGTTCAGTAGTCAGATGCTTTTGGCAGAATAAAATAACTCTTCTATCATTAATGTTCTGGAACTAAAAACGTTATTCAAAAGCAAGCACTTACAGTTTTTTTTCTATATACAGTCCAGGTGATAAGGTGGAAGAAGAAAGAACTGGCATGAAATGTGGGGTGTTTTGGTGACTGTTTGCTGTCAGTGTAGGTATGTCCTGCATCTTACCTGACAAGTTTCTGTCTCCCGACTCTCACAGATACTCTCTAGGCCAGTCTACATTTGAGTTTCAGTTTGTGTTCTCAGTTTCTAGGAACTGTTCATTCCTTCTGGACACAGACCAATCTTGACCTTTTAAAGTGTAGCTATTTTCAGAAATTAAATTTTCTTCTTAGTTTTTCTTTCTTTGTGTTTGTTCCCTGGCGTACCTGGCACTTACAGGCCATAATTTAGTTCCTTTTAGCAAAAGCAGCTCCAAGGAACACTGTTTTCTGGATGCAGTGTAAAATCCTCTGTTTTTGTATGCAGCTATAATATTGTTAACACAAAGTCCTCAAATATGTCAGATTAATGAATTCACTTCCATGATACCATAATTACAGATGAGTCTGATGCCCAAAGGAAGGACTGGACGGGCTTGCAAATTTGGTGTCCAGTCATTGTGCTCAGAGGGATGAGGTAAATAAAAGCATGCTTGAAATCTGTGGGGTTTTGGGAGGGTGTTGTTGTGTGGGTTTTCTTGGGTTTGTTTTGCCTGTCCCTATAGGTTCTCAGAGCAGCCACATGGCTCGTAATGGGCCCTGGGTGTCATGAGCTTATTGCCCCAGAAGTGCCTTAAATGGCATTTTGGATAGGGACTTGCTACAGTGGTGTAGCAAGAACTATGTTAAAGGCTGATCTAATGTACTTTTAGGCACAGGAGTTCATTTGAAGCCAGTGCCACGGTATTTGTGTCCAGTGCTTTGTGGCATTGGTGAGAAGTGAGGAGCTCCTGGTGCTTCCTCTCATGAAGTGCTTCTTCCCATGCCTTTCCCTCAGCGCTCCTGCGGGGAGCTGCTCTGCCTGTGCAGGGTTCAGGGTCTCGCTGCCAGAGCCTGGCGCTGCCCCACTGCCACCTCCAGTGAGGCTTTGCTCTTCTGAAACTCATTTCCACACTGGGATCTAGTTCAGGAAAGGGAAAGCCCCTGAGTTCCTTTACTGCACATAAAATTCATGTGATTATGCACCCAGTTGCTTCAACAGCATGTCCTTATCCAATTATGTTAATTGGCTGATAACTTCCAAAATGCTTGTTCCAGAGGGAAGGAGACTGAGTTACACAAATTGGGGATTACTTCCATGGGTGTCCTTCCTGCTGGTGTGTGTTGGTATTCATTCTGTGTTTGCATCATTCTGAGAAGTGACAGTCTTCTGAGCCACACACAGCTCCGTCCTTGAGCTGAAATAAGTTATTTCCAGAGTGTCTGCTGTGCTCACAAAGCTTGACTTCACCAGAGAAAGTTTGCATCCACAGACCTTAATATTTGGCTTTCGCATCAGTTACATGACATGTCCTGTGAATGGTTTTATGCGCTGAAATTTGTTCTGCTCCTTGATGCTGACTGCTTGAAAGATCATTTCATGACATTATCTAAATCACTTGTCTCTGTTGTCCATCCCCAGCAGATGTGCATTCCCTTGCTGAAATGGCATGAAGATCTGAGGGGGAACTTTTGAAATAGCTGGAAGCAGGATTTGTGCTGGTAGTCTGGACTGAAAGTGTCCTACCCACCTTTCTATCTGCTTTCCAGTGATTAAATTGACAGGCAACGGTCAGCCAGCTGACTTGGCCAACTAATGAGCATGGTACAAGTAGCAAAAGCTGAACTGTTAGTTCAAAAATTTTGATTTCATGTGACATCAGCACGAAATTTGATGTTACTTTCTCTAAGGTTGAGTGCACGATGGATTTCAGGTGGTACTGGCAGTAAGTGATCATCAGAGATTGATTTAAGAAATATTTTTGAAATGTGACTGAATAAGTTACTGCCAATGGCATTTCTGTTATTTTGTGGTACTTCTGATCTCTACTTAATTAGAAATGCTGAACTGTTCTAGTGTACGAGCAAACAGCTCTCATCATGCAAGTCTTTGTTCCTGACATCTATGTTCCACTTAGTGCTGTTGTCTCTGTAATATAAGGAATATTGGTGTGAGAACAGAACTGGGTTTCAGAGTTTCTCCAATTTCTACTGTCTGAATACGTGCTGGTCCCTTAGGTACGTAATAAGTCACATTCCTTAAAGCACAAGAAATAAGTAGTGTGTTAACCATTTGTCTAAAACTGCAGTTGAGATGTTAATTGCCAACTATGAGGACTATTGGATACCTCTTTTAATATTTTCAGTATTAAATATTGTCCTGTTTTGGCAGGAAAGACATCTTTCCTTTGTACTCTACACAGCCACTATATTTGCAAGGGCAGTGTAAAATCACATTTCTGAAGTGTGCTTTTTATAGTCTTTCACCTCTGTAGCTCACACAAGGCAAAGCTTTCTTTTATACCTGCAGTGGAAAGCATCTGTCATTCTAATCTGTCAACGACACGATTATTAAAATGCCCTGTTCAATTAAAGACATTCTGATTTCAGATCAATGTTTGTAAAAGTAAGTCTTAGGCATGGAGTTGCCTCAAGATCAAGAAATACGAGCCCAGAGTTGGTTTGCGAGAAGCCGACTTGAGTGATTGTTTATTTCTGTGAAAATTGCCTTTTCTATCCCATAGACACAATTAAAGCTGCATTTATTGGAATGAACAGCCTCGTTGCCATACAGGTGGAAGAGAGATTATAAAGACATATGTGATACTGTAGTGAAGCCCCCAAGAATGAATGATCCAATCAGGATGAAATCAAATTGTCTGGGTGCTGTAATGAGAAGAGTCAGGTTTGCTTTTATCCCTCCAGCTAGCTGGGAACACTCAGGGCTGCATTTTGCAAGGGGAGATTGTGCTATCATTCAGAGATCATTATAGCAGCAACAAAGAGAATGCAAGCTATCTCCAATTTATTTTGGCCCAGTTAGGCCAGCATTTGATGTCTCTGATACATTGTTTACACTGTGAAGTTTAAATATTTTATCTGTTACATTTAAATGAAAATAAACAGCCTAAAAGGAGAGAAAAAGGCGTGCTAAGTAAATATTTGGGGGAAAATATTCCTCTGTTCTTACAGCACTTTAATAAGGAAGGGAAAAAAATAATGCCTGTAATGCATTCTTGTGATGTTTCTTTTATACTTGTTAGCTCCTCTGAAGAGCAAGTTAACACAGTGCCTAATTCTAGAATTCTACAGCCCATGGATTAGGGGAGTACAGGATTTTCCATGCTCTCAAATGGATTTAGCCTGTAGTTGTGACAGTCCTGTAGCTCACACGTGTGGACCTTTAGAAATGCAGGTGCCAGTCAGATCTGTGAGCCTTGGCAGGTCAGGGCCTTGCTCTGCCTTTGCTTTGGCAGGAGGGCAGAAATCTCCTGAATTCCACGGCTTCAACATGGAATTCCTGCCTCTCAATCTCCTCTGGGTGATCCCAGTAGCCGGCCAAGCTCTGGGACCTCCTCATGGCCCGTTCAGCTTCTGTCCCCAGGCAAGGCCATCGATCACCCAGGGCCAGTGGATGCACTGCTGGCTGTGCAGCTTCTGCAGTGAGCCAGCACAGAGGAGTTTTAGTTGCTGGCTGTTGACTCCGGAGAAACTAACATTTAATGGCTTGCACTGTAGGAATATTAGGAGAACTCCTGGAGAACCTGGATACCTGTACTCTTCACAGCTCTGAGAGTTGGAACTTTCCAACAAGTTCCTTTCTTTCGAGATTCTAAATTACAGAACAGCCATCCCGCCCTAGTGTTAATATAACATATTAGCAAAAACTTAAGCATTCAGAAACATCCAGGACTGTCCTAATGAGAATTCTCATTGAACTTAAGGTGTTCATGTATTAACCCTTATTTCTTAACATTTTCCATATAAATTGTGAATGCACAAAACCAGGCACTTAAAAGGCAAAATGAACTCTGGATCCTGAGGTTATATGGATGTAGGACGGCAGCTTAACATTTTGAGATAAAACATTACTATTTTTGGAGTCACTTCGCTTTCCCAGAAGCAGAAGTTATTTAGTAAGCTATGAAACCATCAGATTTATAAGACTGTCCAAATCGAAGTCCATTTTTTAAATATGCTGTTTGTCCAGCTAGGAAGGCTTCAGACTCTACTGGGAATACTGGCAGTGGCTTCAGCTCCAGGGAGACATGGGCCGAGGTTTGCCTGGGTATTTCGCACATGGCCTAAGAAGCCTTTGGGGTTTTATTTGCTTGTTCATGGCCCATAGAAGCTTGTTGGGTTTACTGCTGCCAGGCTCTGTCTGGTGGGGTCTTTCATACCAGGCTTCTGGAAAACAACATGCCTTTTTGACAGCAAATTTCATCAATGTGTAAGTAGTATCTTTGGTACTAAGCAGCACTGCTGTCTCTAGAACTGCCTGCACACTTTTCTGAGGAAATCTTCAGAAGCCACATGCTCCTTGGAAATAAATGGCTGACGGCAGAGATGAGTTTTGCCACCAAAACTTTTAAATACCTGCAGGCCTCACGTGTGTGAAAATACTTGGAGCCAAACCCCCATAAATCATTGCAAATTCTCTCCTCAGTGCATCTGGCTTGTTTGTTGTTTTTTTTTTTTACGACCTCAACATCAGCCATAACAGAGAATGAAGTGTGTATGTTTTCAAATTATTGGATGGATAATTTCTTCAATGACTGTTAATGAGCAGAGTGTACTTAACGTCTGAGTTTCAGGCTGTGTTGGATGTGTAGGGCCTCTGTGATGTAGCTGTTCTCCCCGTTCATGTGAGTAACTCCTGGCACAGCTGGGGTCTCAGTTCAAAAACTTGCATGTTCAGGTCTCATTTTCAAGAATCTCCAGCAATATCATTGAATTCAAGATTTCTGTTCAAGTTATATCAATCATTCTCCTGAAGTGCTCAGGGAAAAGGCAGTGAAGGCAAGTTCACCCTGGTTCTCTGGGATTGAGAGAAGAGTGAAGGGGGTATTCCTGCCACCTGGGCAGATGACACCTGGCATGAGTTAGAATGAAACTTTCTAGTATCAAGTTTCAAACTCCTGCTGAGGGATTGCTGCTGTCACAGATCTTTCGTGGTGCAGCTCTGGCCACGTAATGTCTGTTCAGTCTTTGAGTTACTCAGAAGACTTAAACATGTTTTTGTTGAGCCTGAACTAATCAGCACCCCTGAAAGACACCACGTACTTGCCTGGGCTGAGTACAGCGCTGACAGGAGAGAGCAGGTTCCACTCTTGGAAATCCGGGGCAACTCTCTGGAGGCTCTGTAGGCATCCCCTCAGCACTGACCTTTCAGGAGGGAGGGAGGAACACTGGGAAGATGAAAGACCCTTTTTTGCTCCTTGCTTCTAACGCTTAGCGGACAAATCCGGTGCAAATTCATGTTACACTCTGGAAGACCTGGAATGAGTCACCTCAGAATACTTGAGCTGATGGCATTACATAAGGATGGGACTTGGAATGGGGCTTCATCTGATTGTTGCACAATTTTGTGCAAATATAGAAGCTTTTTGATTTAACATTGGTTTCTTTTTATCTGACACTCTTGTAAAATATTCATCTATGGTTACTTTAGTTTTCTTTTGTATGCTTGGTGACTGATTCCAGTGATGCTGCAACAGTAGAGCAGAATTGTTTCCTGGTTGACTGTCTTCCCACCTGCACTTGATGGCTGAAATAATAGTAATTAAAATGCCTGAGCATATGTATAGTGTTCTCTGAGGAACAGCTGGTAGTTTAATACAAGATCTGGGGAGTTTCCATCTTTTGGAGGGATGTAGGATCTGACTTTACATTGCAGGCAGTACTTGAATACAGGAAATCCAGGCTGAGAAATTATATGGAGTGGCTAAAAGATGAGTGCTAATACACCTGATGGTGTTTGATAGGCTGTGTTCTTTTTATGCCTGGAGAGGGGAAGAAAGTAAAGACAACATCAGAAATGGGCTGCAGTAAGTAAAGGACAGCAGAGTAAATGATGCCTGTGATATCAATGCACATGTTGAACCTTGTTTATTTATAGCTTGCATTTTTTTTGGAAATAGAATAGCTATTTGGTCACAGCCTTGCAGCCTTTGGTCACATGCTTGGCAAGGTGCAATAACTTAGTACTTTCATTTTTAATATTTTTTTTTTTTAGTATTTATTACTTCTAGTAGTTTATAACAGTTTATTAATTTGGTTCTTTTAAGGTGAGTGTGTTTCTCTCAAGATTGAGTCACATACTGTTCCTAAATCATCTAAACACAAAGCCATCATTCTTAATTTTCTGGCCTAAACTTGAGATGTGTTTTAGCTTTGGCAAAGGGACAAATTCTGGACTGAGTCCAAGGTCTCAAGATTTTACCATATCTGGATGTCCCCTTGCCTTTGTTTGTTCCCCTTTGGCTTTCATCTTTCACCAGCTCACTGGCAGCAACACTGGGGGAAGAGGCCAATCTGAGTGACAGACGTCGAGCGTTCTCAGTCTGAACAGGCAAGTGCAACTGTTCACATCGGACGTTTTGATTCCCAGAATTTGCCTCCTTCGTTTGGAGAACAAGGAGGGGTGGTTCACTGGCTGTGCAGCTGATCAGAAGTAACTGGGGCTACCCAAATTCAGAGCTGGAGGCAGCTCTCAGTTGCCAAGTGAGTTAAAGCAGATTGTTGGCTGGTGCTCTGCTGATTTGATTAATGACCCGAATCAGCTGGCTTGGAGCGTGTCACTGCCAGAGTCTGTTAAACAATGAAAACAGGAAACTTGTGTGTCTTGAATCTCTGTGCTACTGTGGTGTCACCAGACATAACAAAACCCAGGCTTTGCTGCGTGAGGGGAAGAGGAGAATATTTAGGAACTGCTATGCCCCAGCCACACCCAGGCCATGGACTGCGCTGGGATGTGGGAACTGGCAGTGGCCTCTGAGGAACCACCTGCTTCCTTGAGATTGTAGGGAGAGATCTCAGCTCTTACTCTCTGCCCTAGCATATGCTTCCTACTCTTGGGTTTGGGCCTGTGGAGGGAGTGTGGCTGGAGGAAAAGGAATTACAGAGGTGCCCTTGGAGTGTCTGGAGCTGCGTATCAAATGTGCAGGGCAGCTGGGCTCCCTTCTCCTGCTGCTGCACCGACAGGGAGGGAGATGGGGAATAGAACACAACAGAGGATGTGCCCTACTTGTGGCAGATACTGGGAGCAAGTGGCAAAGAAGAGGGGGAAATCAAGTTTGATGGGGAAACATGCCTTATAATTTTGGTTGTGGCTATATTAGGAAATTAGCACCAGCTCTTTTGCAGGCAAACCTCTTATGAAGCATCACCATCTTCCCAGGAAAGCGAAGGGGTTTTGCCTCCTCCCGTGGCTGCTTCACAACTGAGCACATTCGGTGTTAGCTAAATACTTTTACCACTTCGTTGTAAGTGGCTGAGACTGAAGTTGCTGATGTCCATGAGTGTGGTTTTCACAGAGTGCTTTTGCAAGGGTGGTGGGGCAGAAATGAGTGTGGGAGACGACCCTTCTGATCCCTGTGGCTCAGCATTGGCCTGGTGACTTGGGCTGTTTGCTTCCAGATTTATTTGAAGTTGCTGTGAGTAGAAGGCAGAGGATATTGTGGGTGTGAGCAGGTCCTTCTTTATCTCCTGTGATGCCACTTTCGTCTGTGTTAAATATTATCACCAGCTCATGTAAAATACTTTGTATTAAAGCACACTACTAAGTGACAGTGATGATTAAGTAATTTCCAAGTGTAAACCTGAGAAAGTTTAAAATTATTTTTATGTCAAATAAACATACAGAATAATAAACTATTCTTACATAAACATCTGAAAGTAAGACAAACAAGTCTGCCTGCTGATAAGCCAGCACCAATGAATTCATGAAAGAGCTGGTTGGCCTGTTAGTTCAAGTACATTGATCACTTTCTTTTCCCAGAGGAGAAAGAAAAGTTGTTGTTTTTTTTTTTTTTTTTTTGTGAAAGCAATTTCCTGACAGAGCTGACTAGCATTTGTCTTTCTGTGCACAGTAGTAGCAAGCAAGGTAGTAAAGTTATTTTTCTTGGTACCAGGTTGCAACATAACCAGGTGAAAAAATTTTATTTCTAGGCTTTTAAGCAAAGTATTCCTCCATTTTAAGTTTTAAATCAGTGTTTTCATATAGACTTTAATGGTCTTACTGTTTGGGGTTTTTAATTTAAATAAATGGGTAGTTTGGGTCCATATTTTGCTTGGATACGCGCGGCTTGAATCAATGAGCGTTTTCTGGTATTCGTGTCGGATTCAAGAGCAGCCGGGCAATAAAGCAGATTGTTGTACAGCATCAGGTGGAGAAGATTTCCCCCTTCACCATTCCAAACACACATTCTCACAATTCTCCTGGTAGATGTTTTACAGCTGTGTAAATACTCAATTTATGCGCTGCTGCTTATCTTGCTTGCTTGCTCCGTTTTTAAAACCGTAACACTGATCTTAATTCTGTGTATAATGTCTTCCTACCAACTCAAACAACTCCTTCCCCTGGGTTCGTGTTTCTAATTGCAGCTTTAGATCAACTCTCATCACTGTAGCATTTCTTTCCTTTTGATCTTGATGCCTACTTCAAACATGTTGTAATTAACTATGCATCTGCCACATTCTAAGCATTCGGTCTGGAGAACTGCTGTAAAGCTGAAATTGCTCTCTGTGCTTAGCTCAGTGAGCCAGGAAGGTCTAAAGAAAAGCTTGCGAGCCACTGATTTTGTTTGTGCTATTATTTGGGGTTTTATAATAATTTTGAGCCTGCTAGTTATGGTTTTGTCGTCTTAAGAGCTTTGAACTTGTATCAGACTACAGGGGCAGTTATCAAAGCACTTAAATAACTTGTAGAGCTAGCCAACAGCTTCGTTTTGGATGTGGCTGGTACAGGAAGATGTAAAGAGAAGGCAGAGTTGTGGGATGTACCTAATTCTGTGATGCTGTGCCCTGTTTCTTTATGAGCATCTGACTGTACGATCTTCATCCCAGTAAGGCTGGGTCTGGTTGTGTCCTGCTGGGAGCTGGATGTCCTGATCCACGCTGTGCCTGACTCCTGGTTCAGGAGTGCAAGGAGTAATGGGGAGTAATTTACTATTTATTACCTGGTAAGACACCTGAATGTCTGTAAAGCACCTGACATGTTCTGGTGGAGGTGGGGATTCACAGGTGCACGTGGTGCAATAAGGTACTATAAAAATGCATTTATATGCCCTGCATGCTTAAAGTCTGTTCTGGGAAGAGATGTTTCCTTTACAGCTCTACTGAGAGACATCTTCAGCTTTAGTGCAATGGTGTCTGCAGGATTTCAGTGCAAACGTGGCAGAAGGGCTGAGGTTTAAAACTGTCTGGGGTAAAAAGGTGATACTTCTGGAGTGTTAGAGATTGCTTGAGACCTCAATCTGGGTTCATCTTCATTCTTTCTCTGCCAGTAGGATCTTTAAAATCCAGGGTCTAGTCTTAAGACAGTACATGTCAAAACATCCTTTCAAGCTTACCTGCCTTGTCTTTTCCTCTGAGGTATCTGATAATGATTTAGCCATTATTGTTTGACTTTCCTGGACTGGTTTTCATGAAAGGCTGGATAAGATGTTAGAGGCCATGTATAGGTGGGAATGTGCATTGTGATGGTGTATATGGAACATGGTCTCTGCTAGTGAACTTACTTGGCTTTAAAGCAAAACCAAAAGGTACTTCAGACCCTTCCTTCCCACCCCCTCAAACACTGCACTAGATGTCACTCATCAAATTCCAAAAAATGGGTCAGTGTTTTTCTAGTCCTTTAGTATAACTCATTGAAATACCACAGCAAAAATACTCTTTTTTTTTCCTGAAAATTGGTGACTTTTCCAGGGAGCTCCCTTTAATGTAGTGATTTCTTCACATTAGCACATGGAATACTGTGATGTGAGAAAGTGAAATTTCACTTTATCAGGTTAATAGTGTTAAAACTACAGCCTTCTTAAAGGGGTAGTGAATGGAAAAGCACATGGGAAAACTAATGTAAGTTAATTTTTAAAGCAGCTTGTTGCACTGAATCAAAACTGTGTGTGGGTGCTCTTCTTCACCATTAAGTGGCCTTATTCAATTCAGTTCACTTCCAAACTTAAGTAAAGAAATAATATTAAAGTCACTTTTGTTCTGGAGGAAGGCATCCACATAGAATTTAACATAGGACTTAATCTTCTTTAAGTCCTATCTTAAACTAATGCCAGTTGACTTCCCTAAGCATACCTGCAAAGTTGTGTCCTGAGAGCTGGAGACCTTGTCTGAGAGCTTCCCTCAGCATCAGTGACAATTTTATTTCAGATAAATGTGGCATTCAGGCCCCTCTGTATAACTATACATTGTGAACAAAAACGCAAATGTGTAATTGATTGCAACCTTGTAGATATGCTTGCTGTATCCTAATATGGTTTAATACTGAGTTAATGAAGCTCTAAATAAATGTTTTTCAAGTAGGATGTTATAATTTGTTTCATCATTATTCATATTGACTATTGCAGCCTTTTGAAATAAAAATACATGCGAAGTATGTAAAATGCACTTCACTTTTCTGTTACAGGTGAGACAGTACCTGTTACTGGTTAGAATGTAAAAATTGGGATTGGTTGCACTAAAGTAGCTGTAACCTCTTTTTATGATTGATTTATAGGTTTTAGGAAGGTAATAAACGTGACAGAATCTGAGAGCCTCCTTATATCACTTAATAAATGCACTTGTAAATGTCTTCTACTGGTGGAAGACATTGTGTTTGTCATAAACACGTAATTATGTGATCCAAAGTGAGATGATTTTCTAAGTATTGGTACTGCTGTCCCAGAAATTTTTTTGCAGAGGACAAACACAGGTTTGTTTCAGAAGTCATGCGCAAGTGTTCAACTTCTTCTTTTAGTGTTTTTCCTAAAGTCTGGAGCTGGAGCTTAACAAAGACTTGCATTGACCTTGCTAGTATTTTTGAAGCAGACCTCAACCCTCAAGAAAAATCCTTATGTTTTGATATATTCCTTTCAGCAGACTCCAGGAAGAAATAGCTTGCGAGTATCTTGGCAGATAAAAGTGTTAGAAGTACACAGAATGAAGCTCCAAGAAATCCTGCTCTGGCTGAGCAGGCATTCTGTTTGGCAGGCAGGAATCCAAGGATTCACGTGTTCTGTGCACCCTGACCCCAACCATTTCTAGCAGCAGCTGTAGTTGGTCTGGTTTTTGGGGTTTGCGTCATCGTGTCACAGCTCCCCTCTTTAAGGCTGCGTTGCAAATGATCATCAGAGGGAGGGAAGGGTGCTGAATTCCCAGATTTGGAACATTTACAGGAGTGTTGGCTCTGATTCAGCACGCTGCCATTGGGGCTGGGTGTGGACGTCAGAGTTTGCGAGGCATCGATTGAATTGGGGTATGAGCTTCTGGTGCTTCGAGAGCTCAGTGTACTTCCCTTAACTTGCTGAGTGTCCACGCAAACACTAGCATGGAACTGGTGGATTTGGGCCCTAGTTCACCATCTAGGCTGATTTGTGAGATGTTTTCAATAGGGAGAGACTGTCCTGGAGATGAGTCCGTGGCTGCCGTGTGCCTAATTTAGGGGCAGTCACAGCATCGACCTCTGACCCGAGAGGAGAATTTACAGCCTATTAATATGTGCTAATTGCGGCCATCAGCAACCACAGCCACATCCATAGGTGACATGGCAGCCTTGAAACCCTGAAACGGGTCAAGAGCTGTGTCACATAAAATTGCCTTTGGAAGTGCAGAGCTGTCTGGGAGATTTACCAGGCAAGTGGGACAGAATCAGCATCTCCTCCTGACTTAATCCACCTGTGCACCTGCTAATGGGCTGGACAAGTCTTTCCTTTTTTTTTAGCAGGATCAAGGTAGAAAAAAAGAAAGAAAAAGTCTTTCTTTTTTTCTACCTTGACCAGAGCAGACCAGATCCAGCACATCCTGCAGATACTGTCTGGCAGCTACTCCTGCTGACAGTCTTGTCATCTCTTTGAAGAGAATCCTCTCTGTCTTGTCATGATGGGGATCCTCCTCCCTGCGTTGCCCCATCTGTTCATCACACTCACCCACAGATCCTGAATTTTCATTTGCTTGTTAGAAAATTGTTCCAGTGTTGTCAGTGGAGAACTCGCATGTTCTATTGCCTTTCTTGGCATTGGTCAGATGTTTCCTGATGTGGATGATCAGAGAACAGAGACTCTTCCACACTTGTACGAGCCCTCCCATTTCTCCAGATTCTGTTTCCTGAGTGTTTGTGGCTGTTGTTTGAAGTATCTGTTGTTTCCCTGGGTTGTTAATGGTGCCATTGGCAAGACTGGATGCCAGCATGTAACTCCTTGCCATTAGTGTAAACGTGCATGATACTGGTATTTTGACTTCTAGGGAGGTTCCATTTGCCAATAAAATAATGAAGGGGAAGAATGTTTAGCAAGTGATTCATGCTTTGCTGAGATGATTATGTACCTTCTCTTCTTCAAACTCTTTTCTGTTGTGAATGATTGTCATGCATCCCTCTTGACGAAAGAGGAACCTTCCTAAAATGAAAGGTACAGAGCTAGAACTGTGCATCTTTAGAAATGCACTCTGCCAGTGTAGAGAGGTTTGGTCTTGTGGGTCAGTGCCTGAGACAGCTGAACAGGCAGCACTGTTTCCATTTCAGCTGCAAGGCTTTGGCCTTACCTTGGCCAACTTATTTTATTAGTGGCCTTTTTCTGAGGAGAGAAGTAAAAGTAACACTTTGCTTCTGTAATTCGTGCTTTGATTTGTAAATTCCTCAGGGTAGAGGCTGCTCCATATCCCACCCAAGTCAGCACTCGCTGTGTTTGTCTCATGACATACAGATAGGAGAGCACAAGGATCCTTGACTCTGTTTTTATCACCTTGCACTGTTGAAGCCCTGACAGACATTGCCAGGCCAGCTTAAAGGTATTTTGTTTAGTTTTTCTTGGTACAGCTCACTTTGTTTTGCTGAGTTGACAAAGCTAACCTATAAATAGTTTGTCTATAATAAGCATATTTCTTGATGAGTTTTGTGGCAAAGTTTATTAAATGTAATCTTACTTCATTCTAGTGCCTGTGCAGGGTTGAGAGCAATTAAGCTGTGTCATGGGCAAAGCCTTATTATAATAACATAAAACCCTGAAGCTGGTCTTGCCTGTAAAATTGCACAGCCATGCTGAGCGACAAATAATGCAGTACTTCACTCCAGCTGAGGTGTTTACCCAGCCATCTTCCCTTCTCCACGAGAAACTTTTTAAGGTGGATGTGCTTTGCAGTGTGCCACCGGAGTTGACACAAGCAGGAAGGTATCCCCTGGTGTGAAATGCGGAGTTAGTGGGCTCCCCCAGGGCATCGTGTCTGCCCTCTCTGCCACGCTGTAGTCCAGCTTGGTGACCTTTGCTGGTGCACAGACAGGAGTTCAATCGCATCTAGACTCGTCCCAGCTGGTTACATCTCTAAATAGTTGCTTCATGCTCGGCTGGAAATTGTTCAGCTCCGAAAGGAAAAATTGTTTTTTCCTGGTTCAGTGGGACACTGCACTTGCTGAGACACCAGCCAGATTGTGGTGCTGGGAGCTTCTGGGAACAAGACCATTGGGTCAGGCGAGCCCATGCTGCTCGAGTGCATTCCCCAGGCAGCTTTTCCTTGCTGTAGCCCAAAGATTGCTGTGCAGGGCTGAGATGGAGGCTCTGGATACAAGCCTTGGAGGCAACTCGGAAACACAGCAACCTCCGGGAGCTGGGAGCACGCAGATGGTGTTTGTTGTGCTGGGAGCAGGCGTGGATGCGGCTGCTGGGTCCGTGGAATGCGACACAGGACTCTTGGTGGAGGCAAACAGTCTCATGCTTCAGCTGCAGCCTTCACACATTTTATTTAGCGGTACCCACGTGGGAGGGGAAAGTGCCATAGTTTCTTCTCCCATACTTCAGAGTGAAGGTGGAGCAATTCCGTGGGTGTCCTCAGAGTCGTTCCTTGTCTGTGTGGGTGATGTAGATAAACTGCACCCCCCACCCCCCCGGGTTTGAGGTAATTTAAATTATTTGCTTTTGCTTCGTTTCTTGTGTCCGAAGCGGAGAGAGAAGAGGGTGGGAGGCTGTTAGTTCTTCTGGGAGAGCGTGAGCAATGTTTCATAGGGTTTCAGTGCTTTCTGGCTAAAATTTCTGCTGGAAAATTCAATATGTTTTAAGCAGATCTTGTGCTGGAAAGAAATTAAAATTCTATTCCAAGGTAGGAATGTTGGTGTTGGTATTAGGCAGCGTTATTGTTCCTCACCTTGCAAAAACCTTTGGAGTTCTGAATTTTCTGCTGTGCTTATCTACTGCATTTAGCTCACCAGGGCAATCCTGTGCTCTGGTTTCTGAAATTTGGCTTCACTGACATCCTTTGGGGAGTTCCTGTGTGTGCTGCACAGTTAGCTCAGCCAATATGCAAGGCCATACTTTGGCTGAGATTATTTTCTTTTCAAGAAAGACCTGATAAAATCTAATTTCTTTTATCAAGTCACAAAACACTATCTGTTTATTCGTTAAAAAATGAGCAGAAAAGATTGAGGCTGAAGCCTTGGCTATGTGACAAAACCCCCTTAGAGTGAAGGCAGTGCCTGGAGCATCTGCCAGTCTATTGGAAGCGCTGGAGTCTTGATTGCCCCAGGGCTGTTGATGAGTCTCTGGAAACCCCTGGCTTTCAGAGGGGCTGGGCTAACCCAGCTGGAAGGAAACAAATCCCTGACCTGGTAACTGGCTAGAAATGCTGTGAGTTGCATTTCAGTGTGCCTTCAGTGTCTGTCCCCGAAGATGGCATTTTCTCCTCTGACTGTACCTCTCTCTCTGTGGCAGTGTCATCCACTCTAACCCAGTTTGCCTAATAGAAATAGACAGAATTCTTTTATGTACTTAGAATTTATGCTTTGGAGTGGCTGAATAATTTTTGTGGTTTAGGCAGGGTTTTTGCATGGTAACTACCCAGAGTCTGACAATTACTGTGCCCAGCGTACAGATCCCATGGGATACAGCGTGTGGTGCTGAGTTCTCCTTGAAGGAGAATCACCAAGTGATTTCAATATTGCACCATCTTTAAAAAAAAATATTTATTTGGGCTATTTAGCTTCCAAGTTGAATAGAACAAGTGTGAGTGCAATGCATTTATGCAGTAGCTTTGCTTTGAGAGGGTGATTAATGCAAGATTTGTAGAAGGAAAATGATTTCTTCCAGTGGCTTGACTGTAATAACTGAGAAGAATAAATGTCCTAATTTGATATTTATGTAGGTGTCTCAGTAATAGGCATCCTACATCCTAATTATGTAAGAAAGAAGTGTCGGTGCTGACATGAGCTCATATATACATGTAGGATATGAAGCACAGATAGATAATCTGTCCCTTATTTTGCCATCTTTCATTAAAACATCTTGAAATAAATTAAACCTGGCTTATGATGCATTAAGTTACGGCTGTTTCATGTTTCGTTCAATAAGAGTTGGGTGTTGTTCTCAGCATTTCTCAGATAGCGCACAGATTGCACTGCCTTTCTTCACACCCCTCCAAGATATTATTAAAGAAAATTCTTATTCATCAGGGATTTGTACCTGAACACATCTTAATTTTGAAACTCTGGTAACTTTGGAGTTTTGCTTTATCTTGGATTTATTTCTTCTAATTTTCTTAATTTTACGATATTTTTCATAGCCAGAAAAGAACTCCATCCTGTATTTATGAATAAACCAGAAAATAATTAGCTATTTTCTATTGCTTAGTTTTGTACACTAAGTTTGAGAAAAATTGGACCTTTTCATTTGTGGGAAAACTTGAAAGAGAGAGGAATGTTACCAACTCCAGTCTTGCCCAGTCAATTGGAGGGACTGAGCATCTCCAGAATTAAAGTTCTAGGTGTAACTGGTCGTGAATTCTTAGGTCCTTCGGAACTTTTTAAGAAATCTTTAATTTCATTTGTTGTGGCCATTTGTTTTAGTAAGAAATTTTCCAAGGCACACATTGCTGTTTTCTAGGGAGTGCAAGCTGTTTAAATGTCCTTTTGTGCCTTTGAAACCTCCTCTAAAGTTTTTATGAAGCATAAAACAGAGGGAATGCAATTAATTAGTGAAGTCTCTTATCATTCAGTAGCAAAGAGGAACTGTTAAATGCTCTTGGAGCACTACATTATAATAGAAAATTACTGTTATTCTTTAATACCAAGCTGACAAATCAGAGAATGCAAGGACTAATTATGAAGGATGGAAAACAAACACAATTTACAAAGGCTTTGTTTGTGGCACAAGTTGGCCTGTCAAAGCAGACAGGAGAAAGTGACTGAATTACATCGAATCTTTTGTGCTCTTAGTCACTTTTTTTTTTTTGTTGGAAATTGACGCTTCTTTGGGATTTAGATAATTCCTCTAAATCTCAGGTGCTCTAAAAAATTGTCATCCTTTTAAGCAGTGCTTTGCAAATTAAAGTCTACCCAGTGGTGCAGAGCAGCTGAAGGGTTTGCTGCTTTTAATGAAAATAGGCAGAAATTTTAATCGGGGGACGATCTGTGCCTGAATGAGGGTTGATGCTTTGCCTGTTGTGTTTCTAGAGACTGCAGTGTCCTGATTCAGAAATGCTTTTCCGATGTTGGGGTGTAGACAGAAGTTCTCTGTTTAACATGTTCCTGGGTAGGGGATGGAGATGGGTGTCCATGTGTGGGCTGAGGATGAGTGAAAGACAGTTTGAGTTAACAAGTCCAGGTAATAAGCCAAGCCCGTGTCCCGTGGAATAGCTCTAAAGCGTCTGTTTTGCTCATGGCTAAATTGCAGTTTTAAAAGAACAAGCTAATTTCTCTGGGTGTTCTTTAGCAGTAACAGTAGCAGTTGCTTTCTAAGCCACATCCATCTGTTGATTTTGGTGGAGCTTCCAGGGAGGTAAGAGATGATCAAATGCTGTGCTGTAGCTCAGGTTCTGATGCTGCCCCAGCCTTTGTCAGTGCTGAGGAGTTCCTGAACGTGCTGCAAATGTCCTCTTCTTTCATGAGTGCTTTTAGCACACCTAGACTGCATGCTTTGGGTTGGATGAGAACAGAAATGAATGAGAAAAAAACAACTGGATAATGTGGATGCAGTAGGCAAAAGCCAGGCTCTATTCAAGTCAGTACCAAAATTTCCACAAGCTTCGCTGCTTTTTGTTCGCAGTACTTCATGTGCACCTTGATATAACAAAACTCAGGGCTGGGACTAGAGTGTTTGCATTTCAAATTATTTGTGACTAAGTGGAGCTTTTCAGTTTAAAAACGGGGTGGAAGTACATGATTACATATGAAGGGCAATATTTTTTCATAGTGAAAGGAAGCCTCGAATAACTGTTCTTCTGTGGGGCTGTGGTTCAGATGCCCAGATGAGCTGTCTCACAGTGGCTAGAAAATAAATAATGTTAGAAATGTTGTGCTACAGATCATTTGCTTTAAACAATTTTACCTTTTGAACCAGGCCAGGCTATAATCCTAGCTTGGACGTAAAATGAAATATACAGTTACCTGTCCTAATTCCTGTGAAATGCAGTGTTTCTGAATGTGATGTTCTGTATATTTGAAGAGCTTTACTGTGAGGTTGCTCCTGCCTTTAAGTGGAGCTGGTAGCAGATGTTTTCTCCAAGTGTTTGAGATGGTAATTCTTTTTAACAGAGATTGCTTAGTTCATCAAATAGCTTCTATAAAACACTTCTGTTTTCATTAGAAATATGTACAGTTATGCTGGAAAACATGGAGCTGTTCCTTTTCTGGGCTGCCAAAGAGAAAATGTTTCCTTTTTCTGCAAGAAAATATTTTTTTTTGATAAAGAAGCCTGACAACGTGTTGTTTCTCACCAAAATGTCCTGTGAGAAAAAATTCCTGCTCATCAGCTCTTCGCCTTACCCAGGGGAAGGACTTCTTGTGCTGCAGCTTCTCCTTGTGGGTACAGCCTGATCAGAAACGTGGACATGTGGTGGCTGCCGAGCCATGGTGATCCGCTCCTTTGGAAAGCAGGGGTTGTTTTGGCAGGGGGGGAAGGGACGGAGCTTTTTGGGGATAAGCTTGCAGTGACATCTGGCTGTGGAATAAACGGTTATGGTTAAAATCCACAGCACAGGATGTAGTTGGTTTAGGAAGTGTTTGTGTTTTTTTCTTTTTAAGTTTTTTTTTAAAATCTTGTTTTAATCTTTAGCACTTTCTGATCAGAAATGTGCTTTTCCCATTTTCTCCCTTTAAAAAAGACAAGGGAAGAGCAAGCAATTCACCACCAGATCACTTTTTTCCATCCAGAAAAATCTGTTTTGTTCTTGCTCTGACTTCCTCTTTATTTAGAAGAAAATAAATATGGGAATTTGTTATGGCAAGTGCAAAACATTTTTATTTTTTTTTTCAGATGGGTACTGGCAGGTTATTGTTGGGTGGTGGTATTGAAAATAAAGATTTTAAATATAGAAATAATTTTTTAAGAAGTTCACTAAAAGTTTTATGACATAGCTTTGATTTTACTTCAAAATGTCTTTTTTAGAGATGTTCTTACCCAGGATAGGCCAGTTTGGGTTGCAGGAAGATAGGGAGAGTTGAGAGGGGAAGGTTGATGCTGATTTTCCTTAGGTTTATTTGGGTTTTGTGAATTTGTGTTGCTGACAAGATAGTTGCCTGCCCTGGGTATTTGGTGCCTTCTGAGTGTGAGAGCTATTTAAAGGACTTGGAGCTCACCCTAGCCATGCTTTAATGTGCTGCCTGTAAATCTGGGTGTTAACAAAACCCCGAGGAGTTTAACAAGGAGGGTGGCTGATGGATGGGGTGGGCTGAGGGATCTTTGCCAGCCCCTCCAAGGCTTTCCTGCTGCCGCGAAGAGAGAAAGGGACGCCCGAGTCTGTGGGCTGGAGATGGATTCTTCTGGTTTCATTTGCTAGCAGGAAGATTATTGTCCTTTTCCTTTTTCCTTTTTCTTCATTTTTTTCTATTTCAAGTACTTATTCCTGTGCACTTCTTGTGCTGCTCATTTGTGGTTGGTGTTTGAGACCAGTCTTGCGAGTGCGCCTGAAGAGCTGATGCAGGAATGCTCTGGCTGCTGGTGCTCAGTGTGTTGGACAGGTCCTGCAGCTTTGGAAAGGCTGGAGTTACCTGGCAGATCAGGTGAATTGCAGTTCTCAGCTTTTCAGGCAAAGTCACCTTGTTTTTCTGTACATTAAGTTATTTACTGAACTACTTTGTGAAACTGATGTTTCGTAAAAAGCGGCTCTTGGTTTATTTGTTTTTCCGTAGGTGAAGTGGTCCCAAAGGGATGGGGTCAAGTGCAAACAGAGAAACTGGTGGCTGTGAGGAGAATGAGGAATTCCTGAGGAGTATGATGTGATGAAGCTTAGATGACCTCTGCTCTGAAAATACACAATTTTACAGGCAGCTGTAGATTCCCCTTGACATTCACATCCACTGTAGTTACTCAGATGCTGTCAATAGAAGTTTGCCAGTAGTAAGCCACCTCATTGAGTGCAATGTTTAGTTCTTTTTTTTTTTTTTACCTATCTCTTCAAAATGCCCCCTTGAAAACACCTTTATGGTGTTCTCCATCCCTCTATATACTTTACATTTATCCTTCTATTCAGAAGCAGAGACTGGGACTGAGATCATTAGGTAAGTGGCAGTCATGGACTACTTTTCAGCTGGTGCCTATCAGTAAGTCTGTTTAATTAGTAGACTCTTTGAAACTGCAGGACTTGAGGTATTACTGCTGTCTATTCACTTTCTTTCTTTCTTTTTTTCAGCATACAGCAGAGCTTGTAGGTGTTTAATGGCTTTTTATAATTTTTTCTTTTTAAATGTACTTAACACTTTTTTTAAAGAAGTGCAAGGGAGTACAAGCAGTGAGGTTGTCTGAGTGTTTGGAGCTTTTATTAACATGTTCCATCCCACAGATGAGAACATGTCTTCAAGTTCTTAAGTTCAAGTTTAATCTGGGCATGAGACCAAGGACTTCAAATTTATGTCCAAATCTTGTATCTGATCCTATGTTAAACACATCCAGATGGAAGGTGATATTCTAATGTTAACAATCTGCTTCCCCTCCCTCTGCTGCCTTTCTAAGAAGTTGCTGACAAGTCTTTCTGACAGTCTTTTTTAAGTAAATGAGATCAAGTATATTGAAGGTCTTTTATAGAAACAACCTCTGAGAAAGATTAGATTTTGCAGTAGCACTGCAGAATGTGGATTTGCTGATATTTTCCCCCAGGTCCTGGGTGGCACTGCTCAGAATTTAAGGCTTGTTTTGGTCCTTCCATTCATGTACCTCATGCAAATTGATCCCATTTGTACAATTTACTGTTGGTAATTTATAATAATTTAATAGGTAGATAATTTCTTGATAAATCTGTAGAGCTTTTCATCAGCTTTGTTGAAGAGCAGGGTTTTTTCCTATATTGTTGTGATTTGGGGTTATCCTGGACATGATGTCTTATGCAGCTTAGGTGATAATGTAGTTCATTGAAGGATGTGGAAAT
>WAAG01049131.1:0-15182 GCA_013390105.1 Tichodroma muraria | reverse complement strand
AAGGATGTGGAAATTAAACATTTCTCCTTTATGACCATCATGTAAAAGACACAAAATATAATTGTTTGGTTTTGCCTAATTATGTGCTGAGCTTGCTGCATTTCAGCTCTTGGATTCCTTGTGTCTCTGCAGTTAATGTGTGTTAGCTTTCCTGCTTAGCACAGTCTGATATTTAGGTATATGTCCAAAGAGCTGCATTTGAATTATTTGGCACCACTAGCAGAACCAATTGGTTCTTTCCATGTGTAGGGTCAGTCTGCCTCCCATCCCATCTGGATTCATCCCCCTGTGCAGTTACAAAGCCTCGTCTATCCTCAGCCCTCCTGTTCTGCAAGTCTCTAGCAATCCTTGTCCAAGAGGCAAACAGTGTTTGTGTGGAGCTTAGGCTAGATGAGCCTCTGCCTGTTTTTTTACCAGCTGTGCCAAGGAGCATCAAACCCTTTTAGGATTCCATGTGAGATTTTTCAGAGCTGCTATCTTCTGCCTTCACTGAAGCCATTTGTAATGCTGGATGCTGCATATGTTAGAACTGCCTGGTTTGTGAGTGCTCCATCAAAGCCTTTCTTTACCTCACCAAGCCCCATGTGTAGGGCTGTGAAAGCAGTCCCTGTCCATTGTGTGCCTTCTGCTCTTTTTTCTTCTTGAAAGGAATACGTGGTAACTTTAATCTGTAAAAGTACCAGGGAACAGATCCTGCAAAGGAACATTCATTAAAGTGGGTTTCCTGATGTGTAAAATTTACTTTGTTGTGTAGGGATAGAATTCTGAAGGAGTTTTACCAGTTTTACAGAAATATTTAGAGGTGTTTAAAATGATTCATTTAAAAATGGCACCAGCATACCTTGGAGTCTGACTTGAACTTTACAAGTGGTGATGCCTGAAAGTCTGCAGATGATGTTCACTGCTGCTGGACTGTGTCCAGGTGTAATTCTGGCTGTGTCCAGGGTTTCCATCCAACTGAAAGAACAAACACTGGTGATGGGATGGGAGCAGAGTTCAGAAGCTCTTTGGGATATGCACTGGCCACCTTCAGGGATTCAGCAGATCCCAAATCATTGCCATAACAGAAGTATTCCCTTTATAATCCAAGTTACAGGTATCTTCACGCACACAAAATTTTAACTTGACAGTGCATTTTGTATAAATAAATATACATCACCCTGCTGGGGTAACATTCTCAATATGCTGCACAGGGCCATAAAGTTGTAGTGTCAGCAGCAGGGACAGTGCATCCCATGAGCTGGAGATCTCCAGCTTTTACTTTGCAGCCTGAGCACCCTCTGTCCCCTGACTGGCTCCTGCAAACCATGATGTCAGGCCAGCAAAGAGTTAAAGGAAAAAGGGTTTATTAATTTCTGTCCTCCTGGGGTGAAATCACCTTGCTTGTTCAACTAACATCAACTTCTCACTTTAGAACTAATTTGTATTGATTGAATTTCAGCCTGGCTCTGTGGTTGCCTTGTAAAGCTCAAAAGCATGCTAGAACTCTAGAATGTTATGCTTCCATGATGGAATATGGGCAGTAGGTAATGCCCAGGAATTTTTGTGATCATTAGGGACAATCTCACAGCTTCCAGCATGCAGAGCAGGCTGTTCAGCTCCTGGGAAGGTGGCTGCACTTGCACAGGGCCCTGAAAGCTCTTCAAACTAATTCACATTACTGTGATCATCTGTCTAATTGTCTTTCCTTTAACTTTCATTAGGGGGTTCTGCATCGTTCCATTTGTCTCCCTGAACAAAGATGAAGATAAATTCAATAGAGCTATGACAGTGCAGCAAGAGACACAAGCTGTGTGTACCTGATGTGGAGAGATGATGATTTATTGGCCTGCGTGGTGGCAGGAGAGGGTGTGCTGGGGAAGGGCCAGAAAAAAAAAAAAGCCTAAAAAAATCATCTCAACTAGCATTTTTATCTATTCTTTCTTTTTTCCTGTGTACATCTGCACTCTGTCTCCTGCTATGAAAGATGTGCTGATTTGCCTGCATGCAAACATTGAACTAAAATTCCTGTAAGCTTTTATTAGTTGGAAGGAAGTCTGTTTTGTGGCTGAGAGGCTGGGCTGGAAATTAGGAGACTTGGACTTGTATTCCAGGCTAGATACAGACTTCCTGGGTAAACAAAGAAGCTTCATTTAATGTTCCTTTACTTCAGATCTTGATCTCCAATGTGGGGATTAACAGTACTTCCTTTGCCTCTTCCTGAATATTCCCTCTGTTGATACCTCTTTGAGATCCTTTTGATGTTGTAATTGAAAATGTTTTGTGGTTTTTTTCCATTTATTCCATAGTTTTAAGAAAAAATTGTCCTCCAGTTTTTGTGGAGAGGTAGAACATTAAAGAAGGAGCAAGACAATCTGCAGCCGCTGGTGTTCTCTGAGCTGTGGCATGTTTTACTGATAAAAACCAGAAATCTGGGTAAATAGAAGCAAGAGAATTTCAGATACCATACGGTGACCAGCTAAAAAGTGATTTGGAGCAGATGCTTTTGATCTGCAAGACACTTGAAGAATCCTTCAGGAGGTTTTGAGGATGGAATATGAGTAACGCAAAGCCGGTGTTGGGCCTTAATGGGTTGTTGACAGCTATGATAGGAGGAGAGTGAGAGGCTTCAGCTGCTCCTGGTTGAGAGTTCCTCTGCAAATACTGGCAGCTCCCAAAGCAACATGCCTGGGAATATGCAGAGCAGACAAATGGGGTGTTTTGTGTGGAGAGCAGTGTGGTACCAAGCCTGCAATTCTGGCTTCTGCAATATGCAAAATTCACGTTGTTGTGAAACTTTCTTAGCAAGGTATAAGCATGGCTGGGGTCTGCGTGATGATGCAGAAGGCTGAAGTGGTTTTTATTGTGTTCAGCTTCTCACTGCTGGTTAATAGTGGTCTAGCAAGGCTCTGTGTCAATGCTGCAGTTCCAAAGCTTCAGCCCGTTGCACTTCTCTCCATGTGGAACTCTCCTGCCTTCAGACCAAGGTGTGTGGAGTCAGTGTTAGGCAACCTTTGTCAGAAGTCACAGCGTGTAAAGGAATAGTTGCCTCCCTCAAACTGCTGCATGTGGAGAGGGAGGTGAGGACTTCTCCCTCCCCGCGGCCCTGCCTGCAGCACAGGAATGTGGAAGTCTCCAGAGGAGCTGGTGAGGAGCCATTTAATTCCAAGCACTAGCAGGTAGCAGCAGGGTCTGCTGTCAGCTACATAGGCTGGATTAGCAGTGACTGCCTGCAAGCAGAAAGCTCAGTGACTCATCCTCATCTCTTGAGCCTTCTGACTGCCTCACCATGTTCTCTGCAGCTGGGCTTAAATTAACTGATCATAATTATTTCAGGATCTTTCCTCCTTCTGAGAACTTGCTTTTACCTCTGCAAACACACCAACAACCCCAAGTCTCTAGAATCTTCTGTTCACTGGAGAGGAAAAAGGTGAATTCCAAGTGTTTACTTTCAATTCCTTCCTTAACACCACTCAAAACGTTACTTTTGTCTTTACATGGTGCATCAAATCCTTTTTAGAGAAATCTACCCAGTGTTTAATTTCCCTTCCAGTTCTGAGTCAAAGGTGTGGAGTAGGATACACTTAGGCTCAAATTAGTGGTAAGGGTAGGGAAAAAAAACAAAACCGTTAACCAGAATCGACCTCTGTTCCTGTCTGACCTACAAACTAGCCCAGCCTGAATTCCCCATGAAATATTCCTGCTTCCTTTCCATCTGGGAGAGCACTTACTGGTCAGTGTTGCCAGGTGGGTTGAATAGAGGCTGTGAGTGAGCCCAGCTCAGGGCAGGGGTTGTGTGACCACTGAACACCCATGTCACAGCTGGAGGGTCAGGCCTCAGCTGCTTGGTGCAAGGACAAAGAGCCACTACCAGAAACACTTGAGTTTCTCCCCGTCTGCAGCTACCAGGACATCCATCAGCCGAGGTAATCCATCCTGCCTGACTTTGCACACTTGTCTCCTTCTTTGGACTCTGTCAAAGTGCTGGCATAATACTTCAAAAATACTTTACGCTGTGATCAGCAGGATTGAGGAGAAGCTGTTTGCCCCTAGCACTCCTTGTCCTCTCGTGTCCTTTGTCACCTGTCACAAGCAATCAGTTTGCTACAGTGATGAAGTCAGGGCCGAAGATGCTGAAGGCTGCGCTGATAGAGGCTGGACAATTTGCACCCTGCCAGGTCACTCTTACTTCATCTACAGGCCTAAGATATCTCTCCAGAAAGAGGTATCTTAAAGGTTTAGGAATTGAAATGTAACCTTTTCCCCCCGTTCTTTTTTCTTTAAATACCTCCTTTTAATTCCCGCTTCCTGTGTTACCTGAATTTTCCCCAAACCATTTCTTATTAATTCTGTGGAGTAGAGACAATCTTGAGAGGTGATATTTCATTGTATATTTGAAAAATGAGATTCTTTTCATGGACTGATGGATCTTGTGACTGACTTCAGACTAGGGCAATCACTGGATTTGCTGAAAGTTGTTTTTTTCTCTTTTCCTTCTCTATCCAGTGTTTCTTGACACCATGGCTACGTTTCTTCTATTGATAAAAGCAGCATGGTGGTGTGTTGCTCTCCAGTTTGCCAAGTTTGGTTAACATGTGTATTGGCGATTAAACAGGAAATAACTGAGAGGCAGAGAGGCTTGGAGAAAGCTGGTGGTGCCAAATCAACGTTTTCCATCTCCAGAATTTTGCTTTCCAAAATATCTAGGCTTTATATCTGTTGAAAGTGTTGCGTCAGTCTGATGGTGGGTTTGGCTGTGTATAGGAGTTGGGTTGATGCAGGATGGTACTCAGTCAATGCAACCAATCCTCCACTGCCCAGCAGGCTGTGTTTTTAAAAAAAGAAGGGAGGATGACTGTGAATCTCTCACAGTGAGTGTCCTCTCATGCTGCAGATCATTTAACTGCCCTAAAGGATGAAAGTAGGAACCTACAATCTCGAAGGATGTTCAGATCTGGGGCTCTTTGGGGTGACAGTTTTTCCATGCATCGCCACGGGGTTCAACTCACACCAGTGGGGTACTTGTGACCCCAAGCTGTGCAGGACTGTGGCAGGACAGGAGTGGCTTGGGGGCAGACAGTGGTGAAGGAGGGCTGGTGCAGTTGGCAGCTGCTGAGCACGGGCTGTCAGTGCCTTTGGCGCTGGGGCAGAGCACAGAGCTGCAGGTTGTTGTTAAGCAGGCTCAGACAGATGGGGTACCTCCACAAGCTGTGGGGCAATGCTGAGATGGAGAGCAGAGGAGGCACCAGCAGCCAACACAGTGTGCTTGGCTCCCTTGTACGGTCATGCTCCTGAAAGTCTGGGAAAGGCAAACATGGCAGCAACACAGGAGGTTCTATGTGGAGGTCTGGGCTGTTTTTTTCTCAAAACTGCTCTTTTCTCAGGAGCTGGAGGGAGCTCCTCTCTCGGAGTCTTCCTGTGTTCCTGCTGCTCTTCCCTGGCATGCAGGTGCCTGTAGTCCAATTCCTTTGGAATGAGAAGTGCTAAGAGGGCAGCTCATTAAAACTGCCTTTTTTACAGCTGCATGGGACAGCACAGAGTAGTATCACAGTGTGCTTGATCACCAGCCTTCCCGTGCTCCACTTCAGCAGTGCAACTTGGAGTTTTGGAAGGGAAGGAGGGTTGGAATGCCAGAAATGCACCTCTGCTTCCCATGCAGCTTTTCACTGTTGTCCTGTGTTGCAGCCCCATTCCAGCCTTGCCACGACTTTGAGTGATTGCACTGTGATCTGGTGATTCATGGGCAGAGCTATCCTCTACCAATAATTGCCTGGCCATCAGTGCAGTCACATCTGGTTTTTACTGATGTTCTCCTGTCAATAGCCCTAACACAGACAAGGAGCTCCTCCCCCAGTTGTGCAGGGCTGAGATGAAAGGCTCTGGCTTGCCTGTGGCATGTGGCGAGTTCCCACACGGTGTTGCTAATGGAAGCTGACAGTCTACATCCCCCTCCATCTGCTCCCAATTTATACCTCGAGATTTATTGTCTCTGCAAAGGGTGAAATAAAGACTTGTGCAACAGAATTAGTGGTTCTGAAAGCTGTAGGGGAGGTGTAACACATCTCTCCTTCTGTACCTTCAAAGATAGAGGAAGAAAGACTTTTTAAAATCACAGCAAGGTGTGCCTGGGAATGGACCACAACCTCTCCCTCAGGGTGTGTAGCTGTCATTTGGTCCACGCTCAGCTTCAGCAGCAGAGACACTTTCAGGTCCCTTGGGTTTCTACAGCCTGAACTTGAGAATTTCATTCATTTACAGCCAAAAGAGATGCGCAAAGTCTCCTGGCCAGACTCAGAAGCCTGGATGTTTGGGGAAGATGCCACACTCTTGTTTCTTTGCCAGTTCTTCTCCTAGAAAGGGTTTTGAGCCCTGCAGGTACAGAGTGATGCAACATCATAATGGTCCTTTATGTTAGTAAGAGTTCCTGTCCATGGTTGGGGTGGAAGGAAGACTTTGCAGTGGTTTCTGTCAGGAGACAGCAGTGCTTGGAGTCTGGCTCCTGTAACTCTGGAGCAGAGTCCAGTCCACTGTGGACTTACTTTTTATCAAGAAAAAAATCGATGGGACCTCAGCAACAGGGTGGGGCCCCTTGGGAAGCAAAGCAGCTGCAGCCAGGAAGGCTGGAAGAAGCAGAGGCTGCTTCAGGAGCTGCTTGTGGAATTTGAGGGAATTGTGGAGGGGCTGAAAGTTTGCCAGAAGGCTTTGGTGCTCTCAGCAGGTTTATACAGCTGCAGGTCACCTAGGGCTGGTTCAGCTGGGGACTTAGAGCCGGGGCAGTCACAAAGTGGGGGAAGAAGCTTCTTGGTGGGCTTGAAGGAGTTGTGCCAAACTGCTCCAAATTCTGCTTTTCCGGCAGTGCAGAGGAAGGGAAGGGCAGCATTAATCACTGAGGACAAAGGACATAACAACGAAGCATGAGTTGGGGCGTGAAGGGAAGGGATGACATGAGAGAGGTTATTGTGAAAGTTCTCATGAATCTCACCTCCATTTTACCTCCTTTTCTGTGTGGCTGGGCTTGAAAGTTTGATTTGTTGTGCCTTTATAACAGAAGAAACAACCTAAAAATAAAAATCTGCCAAAGCCAGAAAGAGAGAGAGGGAAAAAAAAAGAAAATGTTGAGTAACCACTTCCGTTTCTTTTTTCAAGAAAAATCTTTAAAATCTGGGAAATCCAAAATTGGCATCTGGTTGTAGATATTTGCAAGTAAAAGATGTAGTATTTTGCAACCTTTTGGGATAGTTCAGGGACAAAGAATTGAGGATATAGGTATGACAATCATCAGCTGGATAGAATGAAGCTGAGAACTGTCATGTTTGCTGCTAAGGTACCTGGAAGTTATTTTATTCACTGCCATCTGAAACACCTAAGGCCATCTCCCCTCAATGCAGGGTTTGGGCATTTGGTAGAAAAAACCTCAGTAAAATTACTAATCTAGAATTGCCGAATGATCAGGGAGGAAATAATATTCACAAAGGAGGATGAGTGTCAAAATTTCTGATTTGTAGGAAATGTCATAAATTTGCTATTTCTATTAGAGCTGTGTGTATTCAGCTCTGTTGAGCTGCTTGTATTGCATTTAATGAGTTTATACTATTTATTGTCCATTATTAAATTACATAACTTAAAGTTTATTTATTCTGCTGTAGGAAGTGAGCAAAGTTTCTATAAATAAAATGTTAACATTTTTATTGGCAGAACAGCTGTAAACTATTTTCCCTAGAAACCCAAGTCTTAAATATGCAGCTCTGCTTATAAGGCCTCGAGACAAAAATCTGCATTAAAAACATAAAGCTTCTTTAATGGCCCTGATCACAACTGATTGATAACTTTTCCAAGCTCTGTGGCATTCCAGGTGAGACAGATGTGTTTAGTATTCTTCCTTGCAAAAAATCTAGACTGTCTGGCTTTGTTTTGCAAATAGAAATAAAAAGTTTGTTATTCTTAGCCATGTAATTTTGGTAACATGAAAAATACCTTCAAATTTTTTTGCTAAACTGAGAGATGTGCTACAGGATACACCTTCTTGTCATTAAAGATGTTTTAAAGAAATTACGCTTTTGGAATGTAACTAAGAAAATGCTCGTATTTAATTTTCATATTCTTCCTGTGGATGACCAAGATCATCCCATTTACAGCCCATATCCATCAGAAACATAGATAGTAAGGAGAGTGCTGGGCTTCTCCAGACCAGACAGCCAAATTTTTTCAGGAGCCTCCCAGCTGGGCAGCTCTTGACCAGATAAGGAGTACTTGTGTCTGTGAGCTGTGAATTACAGAATTTGGGAACCTTGGGCTGATAAAGGTTGAAATCACTTTCCGTTGGCATCAGGGGAGATCTGAAGCAGTCTTATAGTGAGAGCAAAACAGGAAATCACCGATTCAAAAAGCCAGATTTGTTGAGTAATGGCCTAAATTTAGCCACTGGTCATTTCACTCTGTACTGTATAAACAGAAATGGTTAAGTGCCTCCTGGTGCAGTTTTGACATAAACATGTTATTAGAGAATGTTAGGAGTTGTGAGGAATGTAGCTCAAGTAGCAGCATCACCCTTTTGTTTTGGGTTAGAGTAAAAGACTAATTTTTCTTTTTTCTTATTGGACTGCTATGATTTTGTGAGAAAAGAGAAAAGGGGGGACATACCTCATTCACAGAAAGGAAGGTTTTATGATGAAGAAATATTCATTAAGGACCACATAATGAAAATGCCTTGTTCTTCCTTTAAATCATATCTCTTCTAACCCCTGCAGGTGTGCTCTGGGGTTTTCCCCCTCCCACACTCCCTTTTGTAGCTAATTTTCAACACTTGCTCGGAGGTAACTTCTGAGACAGGTGCTGTACCTGCAGGATTTCTGGGTGTTAGTGTGTCAGGTGTGCTGGAGTCCAGTACTGGTACAGAGCTGATGTCTGGGTTTCCTTTGGCTCCTGTTGTGGCAATCAAAGTATTACAAGTGTCCTTTGGAACTTGAAGACAGTAAATGTCTGCACTGAGTTGGCTTAGATTAGGTGTTTTAGGAAAAAATCCTTGACCATGAGGGTGGTGAGGCCCTGGCACAGGTTACCCAGAGAAGCTGTGTCTGCCTCATCCCTGGAAGCGTCCAAGGCCAAGCTGGATGGGGCTTGGAGCAACCTGGTATAGGAGAAGGTGCCCTCCAAATCAGGGCATTGGAACCAGATCAACTTTAATGCCCCTTGAAGCCTAAACCATTCTATGATTATATATGTGCAGCATCTAATCTGAAGATAAATTTTCCAGACACATAAAAGGCTGAGTCCTCTAGGAATTCTCACCAGCTCACAATAGCACTGGTAAAATAGTAGTGAAAAAGCTATGAGGGGTGTATATGGCTGGTTGTTATGGCTGATTTCTGGTATTTTTGGCACGTGTGTTCATTAGCATTTGAATGGTTAGAGGATTGTGAAACATTATCAGATAAATAAGGCTAGACAGGCTGGATTGCTGCAGCTGCTGTGGGAGCCCGCTGAGCTCAGAGCGAATTTGTGATGTCTCTGCACTAAAGTGGCACAGTCGGGCTCTGGCTGATATCCTGCAGGAAATCTTGGTGGCTCAGGGCCCCACTGTTGGCAGAGCAGGTGAAAAGGCTGCTGTAGGTCAGTCTGGCCTGAGAGCTAAAATTCATCTTCAGCTCTGGCTTCAGGCCCTGGGGTGTGCCTCAAGTGTGGTGCCTCAGACCTCTCCTCTACGCAGCGCCCTGTTAACCTCCAATGGGGCAGACATCCGTGGGGAGCGAGGTCTGACACGTCCATAGCGTGTTTCACTGGACAACATCTGGCAGAGCCCTTGCCTGCCTCTTCAGCATATGCTGCCTCTTTATCTTCACTTCCTCTCTGTTGTGTTTACCTCTCCCATTCTGAGAGCATTCAGCGCTCGCTCTGCAGCGCCAGGAGTGATCAGAAGTGAGGTCAGATGGCAGAGGAGCAGCAGTCCCTGGCGTCTTTGGTCAGCTGTCACAGGAGCCTGCAGGAGACAGAAGCAGATGTTTGCATCTGTGTGGAGCTGGAGAGGGAGGCTGTCCTGCTGCCGAGTCGTCTGTAGATCTGCTTCAGGGGATATTCAGTTTCTAAGCTTGGGAGCAAGTGGTTTGTCTGTTGTTATTAAAGTTAGAAAGGGCAGTAGGACAATCCACAGGCTGCCCTGTTTTCTTTTGCTGAGAAACAAAAAGTGTTTAGCTTGTATTGCATAGGAAGGTATAAAATTACAGGCTGTAGAAAATAAGTAGAAATGGCTGTTGAAGTGAAGAGTAAGTTCAAGCTGAATCCTTTATTTCTCCAGCCTGCAGGTCATGCCACTGCCCTCCGCGCTATCTGTGCGGGCAAGTGATAACGTGGTAGCTAATGATGAAGTAACAAATTCCTGTCCAGACTTTTAAACATCATCCTGCAGTATTAATGTGAGCTGCCCTGTGAAATGCAATCTGTGTTAGTAATCCTGCTGACAGCTGTTTGCTTCAGCCCTCGATTCACTGCTCATCTGCTGACTGCCGATTGCCCTTCCCGCTGCACTGGCATTTGTTTCCATGGCACTGCTTTGCATGTGGAAGCAGTGCTGGAGCATGTGCCTGGTGCATTTTACTGTCTTAATTGTTCTCATCTGGGAAAGAGGTATCAGCTCAACCGGCTCAATGAAGTTTGTCAGAAATGAGGCATGAATCAGTGACTGCAGCTACCCAGAAGCCTGATGCCAGGGGCTGAAGACTTGCTGCAGTATCTGTAACAAAAGTAGAAAGCAGTTTTGTTTTACTCTGAGCTTTGTTTTGCTCTTTCCTACAGTTTAGGGATTAAACTGAAAGTTTAGGGTAATATATTCAAGAATCTCGGTGACTTAGAGTAAATTCCTATTTTAAAAGCAAAACTTTTCTTGCCAGTGATTCAGTGTTGTCTCTGGTAGTTTGATGAGAAGAGCTGCTGTGCTGGTGGGCACATGCAGCATATAGGAGGGGATTAAAACTTCCTGAAGAAGCATTTGCTGTGGGTCCTTTGTGGCACATGTAAGGTGACCCCAAATCTTTCATGTAAAGAGGGACAACTGCCTCACTACTTATGAGTCATGTTAATTGTCTTGTGACAATTTTACCTGGCAAACCTCGCTGTGGTATACAAGAGAGCCACCACAAAGATTTGATCTCTGTTTACTGCACTTACTGTCATGCAGGAAATGTTTCCACCTCAACTGCATTTTAAGAAAGGCACAGAGTAAGGAGGCAGAATGTGTCCCTTGACTCTGACACCTGTAGGCAGGATTAGTTTACAGATGTCTTGGTTTGAAAGACTGCGAATGAAGGTGGGAGCTGCCCTTGGAATAGAAAATGTGACCCCCTTCCCTCTGAATTATTACAACTCCGAAATGACGGGGCTGTCAGGCAAAGATACGGGAGAAGGATTATCAGTCCTTTATTGGTGTATATGCGTGCATGCGTGTAACGAGGCAAACAAANCGAGCCGTGCGGGAACCTCAGAGCAGCGGCTGGGAGGGCAGAGGGGTGGGCACACCCCCTGGAGTGGCAAACAAAATGTGACGGAACACTCCGCAGCCTTAGCAGGAGCCTCGGGGGTCAGGTGGACACAGGGTGCGGGGTCGGTGTGTAGCGAAAAAGCCTGAGGCAGCGGCAGCCGGGCTCTTCCATAGCAGCTGCCGCACGCGGTCGCGGAGACGCGCCCTTGCGGAGATGGAGGTGGTCAGGGTCCTGGGTTTTCCCCTGAGGCACCTGAGTAGATGGTGAGGGTCCCTTCCAACCAGATCAGGTGTTAATAAGGCCCCAGCACAGCGGCCGCTCTAAAGACCAAAGGCTCACCCACAGCAGGAGAAACAGTGGGAGGACAAAAGCTCCATAGTGGCAGCGAATCCTCTGGGCAGTGACCGCAGACTGGCTGTGCCTCCTCCGATGGCCAGAGTGAGAGGAGCTGAGCCCAGCCCTTCACCACCTAGCCAAAATCTTATGGTATCTTTGCCCTTCCAAAGAGAAAACCACCCAGGTAAGAGAGGACCAACTGCACCCTTCCCACACCTTGGCCATTTCTTTTGTCTCAAATATTGGTCATCATTGTCTCTTAGCAACAGATGGGACAAAATTCCATGAAAGAAGCAAAAGGAAAAATCCTAATCCCCAAAAACAGTTTTCTTGAAATTAGGCAGCATTCTATATGCTCCAAGCACAGCTACCACTGATTCTAAAGATACTGGCCCTGCAGTGAATGAGTCTTATGGGTTCCTGCTGTGCATCCTTTCCCTTTTCCCTGAAATGGGGAATGCATTGGCAGCCTTTTGTGCAAGGATCAAAATTCTCCTCACTGCCAAGATTCTGGGTTGTTTGGCACCCAGACTGCAGGGCTCAGATGTGCTGAAACCCCTGTGTCTTAATACCTGTGCCCCTGAGGGTCTCCATGCTGTGGTAGGCTGAGCCCATGAATGATGGGATAAATGCTCACCTTTCCTAAACACCAGGGAGACTGGGATACCACTGGAGGGCTAATGTATGTCTCTGCTGCTTGGGGGGCTGGATGTGAGCCAAAATAGAAATGGATTTGGGGCATGTGCCCATCATGCTGCCCAGCCAGCTCACCAAGGTCACACAAGGGTTGTGGGAGTTGATGGGCTTTGGGACCAGCCTCTGCATACTGGGCTGGAATAGCCTGGTTACTCAGACCTACCCTGAGAGGCTGCCTGGCTGCTCCAAGAAACTCTGGAGCAAAGAGGACTGCTGAGGGCAAAACTGGAATTATGACCATAGGACTCTTGCTTGTCTTCCTGCATTTCTCAGCCACATTTCCCTGGCAAATCCTCCAGTGCAGTCTGTGCCTCTTGGCTGACACAGACACCCAGAGCTGTGCTTCCACAGGATTTGTGGGGATTGGTCAAGAAAGTCTTCAACGTTGACATAAGAGTTTGTAGTTACCCCCCAAAAATTAGTTCTTAGAGAAACCTGTAAGCAGTGTTCTCTTCTCCAATCGAAAGTACTAATGCTACATTAAAAATGCATTGACACAAGAAAAAAAAAAGGCATTTGAAATGCCTTGTTCTCCTTGTGAGATCACCCTATAGATATGGTCCACTTAATTGCAGTACTTAATTGAGACAGTCACTTTTACTGGGACATCTCCCAGGGAGCCATTGTAGCCTAATGATTATCAATGCCAATGGGTTGTTGCCTAATCAGGTCAGTGCCATAAATCCCTCTTAACAAGAATACCTTCAGTGAGTATCAAGTGATTGAACAGTGTTTAAACAGGTGTTAAATAAGTGTGGGAGGCCATGTTTAAACACAGGGAAAACCAAAATAAACTGGAAAGCAATAGGTGTGAATCTCAAATATAGTAAGTGCTATTTTTGCCCTTTCATTTAGTGCAGGGCTTTCTCTGATCAGTCTCAAATCTCACTTGGAATTTTTCATCTTCTGTAGTGGTATGAAGAGTCCTGTGAATGAAAGCTGGCCCAAGGCTTAGGGAATCAGCACTAACTCTCATTAGGTTTGCCACTCATATAGGGCTTCCCAAAGATCCTTAACTACTCTAGCAATTTCTCTAAGTGCTGGGATGGATATTTTATTTTTTTGGGGAAGGGAGAATGTTCTTTATTGACAGTTGATATAGCATAGCTGTAAAATAGAGTGATAGAGATTCTGCTGGGACAGCTGAATCCTTCTGTTGCTATTGATTTAACAGTTTCAGGATAATGTGGAAAGGCCAGTCAGGATAATGTGGAAAGGCCAGTAGTGCGTTTGGGCTGCCAAGAACACTTGAGGTCTCTGTGCTCTGCTGCTGTCCTGAATACAAATGGCAGTTGTCCACCTTTGTCTCCATCCCTGGCCAGAAAAGCACCTCCTTTTCCCATGGCACAACTTACCCTGTAATGGGAAGGTTTGCTGTGTCAGGATTCTGCTGTGCAGGCTGTGTTCTTCTCCGTTTTTGATCTGATTATGTGCCCTACAGTTCCTATTGATTTATAACAAAATCCAGTTGTGACCTATTTGATGAGCACGCAGAGCTGAATTAAATTTGGGAGAGAAGCTTAATCAGCTCTCTCTGTAAAGATCCAGAGGTGGGCATTTTCTAACAGAAAACTGCTCTTCAATATGTGACAGAAATCTTACGGCATCAAAGTGAAGCCTTTGGAGTGTGGGAGCTTGCTGGGAGCCTGGAGGCTGAGAGTCCATCCCACTGGTGCCATGTGAAATCCATACACATGCCTCGTGCATCCAGAACAGCTGCTCACAGCTGCCTTTCCCTCTTGGTTTTCTAAGAAACAGGTCTCTTTTCTGAGCATTTTCAAGGCCCTAATTGCTCTAACGTTTTGTTTGCAGACTTCTAGGTTTTCACAGCTGTTTTCCTAGCAACCATGTGCTTGTGAGAGGAGTAATTTCGTGTTCGTGCACTTGCAGTGCAGGGAGAGTCTTTGGAACCATTGTTGCAGGTGGAAAGGCAATTATTTAGTTATTTTTTTTATTTTGATATGAGGCTAGATCCCAGTCCAAGAGGTACCAACTCTGTTCTCTTGATGCTCTTCCTATTTATTAATCAGCAACTGGAGCTCTGTCTGGTCCTTTGGTGAAAGTTTATTTTACCTTTGAGTCTGGTTTGGTTTTCTGCTTGGCCTTCAATAATGTAGAAAATCAGAAAATGTTCGTCTTTTACCCCAGAAAAAGTTTTATGCATTGAATCACTCTACTGTACTAGAATAACCTTTCTTAAATTCACAAAAGCGTCATTTGAAACCTGATGTAAGGTTTGGCAGCCTTTTTTTAATTACACTCTAGCTCCTATTGATGTTTACAAAAATAAACAGCAAAAACAACACCCTTCCCTCCTCATGCCATACACTCATTTAATGGATCATTAGGAGTTTGAAATACAAATAGGCCTGTGTTTTGTTACACAGCAAGCTCGATGTGCAAAGATATTTTGGAACTCACAGGAAGCATGGCTGACATTACAGCAGCTACTTGATTTTTGCAGTGCTTTTCCATCTTCGCAGTACACAGCCACCAGATGCAAAGGGACAGGTTGTGATAAATCTTTAATTAGAGCCATATTTAATATTGCAGAACTAAAAACTTCCGTGGAAGTGGTAGAGTTGTTACTGGCACGTATTTGCAGCATCAAGGTATGTTCCCAAACTGGTGAATTTCCATTCCGGCACAAAATTCAAATCTCGGTTGCTTAAAGTGTTCTAGTCAATTATTGAGATATAC
>WAAG01049128.1:1394-57776 GCA_013390105.1 Tichodroma muraria | reverse complement strand
TACATTTATGTTTAAATGAGTTTTCGTGTTTGTAAACAAGATTTACTCCTGTTTATTATTTTTTTTTTCTATATGAAAACTTTATGACTTAGCTTTGTGGTGGCTTCTCTGGTTGTTTCAACCTGTTGTATAAATGCACACGGCATCATTTAGATGGCGTTCTTGGTTTCTCTTTCTGGGATATTCCATATGTGTTTTAGAGAACTGAAGGAGTTATATAAGTTACTTTTTATACTATGGTAAAAATTGAGGGGAAAAAAATGCTTTCATCAAAGTTCTTTTTTTCAACTGTACATAGTTTCTGCACATTATCTATTGAAAAATATAATATCACCTATGCAAGGTTGCAAAATAATCTCTTAAAAAGAGCCTTATTAATTTGATGTGAAAACCTATGCATCCTCTATGCATCTTGCGTTGAAACACACAGCTAATTATTTCTTTGCTCAGTATGAATAATTTCCCCTAGATTATACTTGTCAGTGAGATTGTCATAACATACACTTTGTCACTGATCTCCATGGTTCATGGAAATTGCAGCGTGTATGATGATTACAGCCTTCTCCATGAGGTTAGGACATTTCATTTTTTTATGAATGTGTCCAGGTTATTTCTGTCTTTCTCCTTCCCAGCTCTTGCATCTTGCATTTCAAAAAGACCTGGCTTCTGATTTACCTTTTACTTCAGAGCTGCAGCACTGCAAGCTGTCTTCCATGTGCATTCCACTAAGTCCATGTATGTGTTTTGGCCCTTGTATTTTGACAGTGTCTTTTTTTCCACTCTCAGTTTGAAATGGATATTTTGGAAGAGTAATGATTCTGAGAAGGTGCAGAGCTCCGTGTTCACATTTGACTGTTGAACTCGTCTTGCACTGTGACCTGTAGTTTTTCAGAGAGGTCAATCACCTTTGCTTTTCTGGAAGGAGAGGATCCTGGGGAAGGTTTGAATGAAGGTGGTGAAAACAAATGGACTTCAGCTTGGGCCAGATGGGTTTAATGCCATGAGAAACACAAACCTCTTTTCTCTGCTACTAGATATTCAAGAAATTGAAGCTAAAAAGCAAAGAAGAATCTGTGCCAGGAAAATAATGATGGTGATGATGAAAAACAATACCCTAACTTGTCTATTCTTTGGTGTACAGCATGATTTCATCCACTGTTTTGTCATTTGTTACATATATAATTAAAATTTGGGTTCAGTGGAGTTTCCAGAAAATGTAAGTACATTCCTCTAAAGGCCGTGTATTAAGTATTTTAATAAAGTCAATGGTTTAAAGTACTTTCCCTAAAGATGTATTTGCTTTTGATGTCTTTCCAGTGGTACTGTGGTACCAGTGCAAAGTACAAGGATACCTCAGTGTCAATGTTGTTCAGTCCTCCAAGAAAATGATCCACATTTTTCAGTGGCTTTTCTCTGAAGCAGGAGCCCCCCAGCCCAGTGGTGGCCATGATCCATTGTGCACTTTTTAAGTTCAATTTTATCTTGCTGCAAATAGAACCAGAAAGAAACTAACTGGTGCCTGAAGTACATATTCTGTGACAGGCTAATGTTACATAGCTTGTCCGTTCAGTGTTAAGTGTAGCTGCATGAAAAGTTGTGCAAGAAGTCTGCAGGAGGCTTCCTTGACAATTTGTCATTCAGCATGACCCTACAGCTGGTAGCCCACCTACTTGGATCAGCTCCTGGATCTGTATTGTAATAAGGCAGTTTCCTCTTTCAAGTTCCAGCTGTCTAGGTGGCGCTTTTCAGGAACTAAAAAGCCTATCTTGATTTTTACCATTTTTTCCTAATTAAGATCCTGCCTCCACTGCTGTTCTGTTCTTGTTACATGAACAGCTCTAGCGGTGCTTCTCTCAACCATTTCTGACTTTGCAGTGCTTCAGTGTGAATGCCAAACCAGATCTGACATTTGAGCACACCAGGACAGGTATGGTAACTTCTCTATCCCCTGCTCAGTCCTCTGCTCTGTGTGTGTTAAGGAAGGGGATCGATGTGCCTGGGCCAGCACGTGACACTGTGTGGTTTGTGTTGGCTTGTTCACTGGAGCAGTCCTTCAGGATCCCTGCTCTTCTGCATGGCAGCTCTTCACTTCTGTGCCTGAGAGGTGTGACTTTATATTTGCATAATGTGTGAGGCATAATTGTCTCTTACAACCTCAGAGTATTCTCAAAGGTGATGGCACAGCAAGGTAATTTCCTAGGATTCATCTATATTCAGCAGAGAGAGAAAGGGAGCTGAAATAAGATTTGTTCCTCTTGAATCTCTCATGCAGATTTTTGTCTCTTCAGTGCTTCCTCTCAATTCTTTCTCAATCAGTATGATGTGTCTCATTTTATGTTACTCCCCTGTGTTATTAGGATTTTGTGAGCAAAGTGTTAAATATTTTTATTTCATAGCACTGAAACTCTTGCAATGTCAGTTAAATTTATAAGGTCATTAAAAATATCCAATTAGTTGGTCAAGAGCTGTTTATTTGGTTTTTATTGCTTTCCTTTAGTCCTCGCTCGTGGTTTAACCCCAGCCAGCAGCCAAGCCCCACACAGCTGCTACTAAATCCAAGCAGTCCTGCTAACGTGAATGGGAGTAACATTTGGCTGAAATGCCTTAAATAGCCAGGTCACTTCTGTCCTATGCTACAGCATGAGGTTTGCTCTCACTTTGCCTGGGGGCGGCTGCAGTTTCCAAGGCTCACAAACACTGCAGGGGTTAGATTTCACCTGTACCCCTTTGTTTTCAGTGTCAAGTTTCTATGCTCCGTGCTTCTGGCATAGTTCCCCAAGCTTGAGTTCCTCCTTACCCCTACCTACCTGCTTTTCTAGATTCTCCATGATCGGGTGTGAGACTGAGAGAAACCTGTGCCCTGTGACTGACCCCCCAGTCATGTTCTTTGAGGGCAGTGCTCCACTCGGAGCCTGCATGCTCATCCCTGTATGACCCCAGCCTTGAGGTTCGATGGTAGGGCAGTACTGTCCCTGTCAGTCACACTTGCACAGGGAAATCAAAGCAGATCTACCAGCTGTGACAGTATTCATTGTGTGAGCAAGGAGCCCCTTCCCTCCCTCATGACCCCGTCTCCCTATTTCATGTACAAACAAAGGTAAGACATACTCTTTACACTGACATCTGGATAAATTAGTTAATGTTTGCAGTGGGAGTATAGGTTAGCGCTCTTTCTGCTTCCCTGGTGAGAGTCTGCTGAGCTTCTGCAGAGATCTGTAGGGCTGAGGTTGGAGGTTGATTGAGACATTTACAAAACAGTTTTCCCTCAGATGGGGCTCATTTTAATCTGGTTTATTTCAATCCAGAGTCAGCAATGGGGGGGCAACACATGAGCATGAACTTTTCAGTGATGTTCATGTATCCAGAAGTGTGAAAATATAGAACACAGTGAACTTGATGAGGGAACAGTAATAATACTTTCTTTTGGTGTTACAAAGAAACCTAAAATAAAATTTAAGTGCAAACCATTTCCACTTCTCTTAGCACTGGATGTAAAAACAATAGACATTTTTAAATCAAATTATAGTCAAATCAACTCCCATTATAAGAATTTATTTCATCAAAAATACTGTTCATCTCTCCTTTGTCATTCCTCCACCCTTGATATCTTTGTGTCTATTTGACTAGCAGAAAGCATACTAATTGGTTTCAGGAGCATTCATCTATGATACTTTGAGAAAATTAAGTTTTGATTAACTCTTCTACTCAGAACTTCCTCTAATGTGGGGAGACGATAACGTTATCATATGAAATAGGTCTGTAAATGCCAAGTATGTAACACTGGAGGAACAGTATTTTGTTATTTAAACATACTTCAAAAGTTTCTGAACTAATTTAATCACCAATGGATGGGAAACTTTAATCCAAATGGTAAAAAATTCCATTCAGAAAGACAAGATGATTCAACAGAAAAAGCTTGGAAGAAGAGTACAAATTTCCACAGACTGCTGTGGGTGCAGGAGGAGATGTTGAGTGTTTCTGTGGCCTGAAAATCAGTGCATTGCAGTGGGAGCAACTGGAGACCAGGCAACATTGCAGAGGACACCATACGGATGCTACAAGTTTGGTCTTGTGGAGGAAAGGGCATGAAAGGCAGCCAGGATTGGTCTCTTGTAGGGAAGAGGTAGAATAATAGTGAGATGGCACTGGGAGTAGGGAACTCCAGTGGAAAGATAAGAGCAGAGCAGACATCAGTGACACTGAGAAAAGAGGCATTAACACAGGAAAAGAAGTTGGTGAGCAGGGGAAGCAGAACAAGAGAAGGCAGCAAGGGCAGGCATGAGGGGTGAGGACCTACCCCGGAGCCAGGAGACTCAGGTGCACTGCTGAGAGAGAGGGCTGGCAGCAGTGAGGGAGGACCAACAGCCAGCGTGTTCGTGATGAGGTCCTAAAAGAGCAGAGTTACAGGTAAGTCATTTTTCTTCTCCTAACAGCTATGCTATTCCTGAGCTCCAAAATCTTGGGGATACAATTACGTCCTTGGGCATGAACCCACTCCCAGATCACAGGGAGTAGCACAGTGAGACACATCTCTGCATCACAGCACAGTGGCATGGAGACACGTGTGAGCCCTTTTTAGGTAAATCAGTGCTATATAAACCCATGTGCAGAGCCAATAGAGCTCCTCATTACAGATTTTACTGTTACAGCAGCTGGGTATGGCCTTGGCCTTCCTGCTGCCTACCCTGGCTGCATGGCAAGGGCAAATTGGACTCTCAAGTTGGGGCATGTGGGGCCAGGGCATTGCATGCTCCACTTTCCTCTTACCTCACATCCTGCCAATAGAAATACACACATTTTACCTGTGTGTGTATTAATTTAAGATGAAGAATTGAGCAGACTCCCCAACTGGAAAGGTAAAAGAGTAAATATCAGGCAGCTGTCTTTGCCAAATACTGTTCTGGTGAACTCCAGATTAAGAAGCCTCATAAATGGGCTACAAACATGGCTATGTAGTATTTCTGATCAAGTGGCCCAAGAGAAAAGCAAGTCTGCTGAGAAGCCTGGCATTGCAGGAACCAGGGGACACATTCAGAGTGGCACAGAAGGAGTGCAAAACCGGAAACATATCTCTTTCCAAGGTAAACAAAAGCTCTGACTTATAATGAGGCAAGAGAAGAACAGAAAAACAATCTTAGTTTGAATTCCCCATCAGTTCTCTTGGCAGTCAGTCCTGTTTCATTGTATATTTTAGTACTTATAATCTCCTTTGGTTTAGCTTATAGACTATTGTATGCAAGATCTTTTTAATGAAGAATTCTAGTTTAACCACATGGAGGTTTAAGACACATAAAATAACTGCTTGGAAAGCACTAAGGAGCAAAACAAGTCTCTTTCCTCCATCAGGCAGTGAAAATCATCTCTGAAAGGCGTTCTGCTCTTTAAGCTGTGGTCTTCCAAAATAATTTACTTTCTCCTGCTATGGTAGTTTGCTCTTTTAACAGACAAGATTTGGCTGAGAAATCAATCATATGAAATCAATGATGATTTTGCTGCCAGGTAATACTTATCCGCGTGAGTCAGTGACCTGCTCGTATTCTGCAAAAGTAATCTGCATCAGGCAAATGCTGTAGTTTGAAGCAGTCATGGTTGGCTTTGCTCGTTTCACCATTTGCTGCTTTCATCAAATCTGTGTGTTTTACCCCTGGAACTGAGAGGAGCCTGTGCCAGCCTGTGTAACCGGCAGCTGGCCTTTCGCTTCCTCTTACAAACGTCAAGAATTAAAACACAACCTCCTTTGGATCTGGTATCACAGCCAAGTTATTTTTCAAAAGTGCTCATAGCTAAATAAGGATGGTGATTTCCTGTTGCTGAGCCTGGTGCACCCATTAGAAGTGGTGCTGGACTCTCCTTCCATGTGGGACGAGCTGCCTGGTGCAGCCCCCCAGGCAGAGCAAGAGCAGTGTGACTGCCTTAGGGAAAAGGATGGTGTTCCACCCTCCTTTCCAGCCCAGTCTCCTCCAGCATTTGTAGCAGTAAAAGTACAAACTGGCTTTTTCCATGATAGCTTTACAAGAGCGTTGCCCATGGAGGTGAGCCGAGATATTTGGGTACTGACAGGCTTGTGTGTGTTTCCCCACTGCGCAGCTTTGGAATGCATGGCTTGGTAATGCTCTTCAGTCCCCTGGACTGGGGCTGGAGGCTTTAGAGGAGAAAGGCACATGTGTCTGAAGGAGGTGCTTTGGTCTGATGGGGTGGCAAAATACCCCTCTTCCTTTCCCTCAAGGGCACCACTTTATCAGCAGAGAAGGCAAGTTGGTCCCAGGGGAATGGAGGAGGCTGTTTAGCTCCAGTGAGAGGTGAAGAGCACGGCTGGGTCATCCTGACGAGTCGAAATGGGCTGACAGTCCATCAGTAGCAAGTATGCAGGCACACAGGTCTGAAGCAAAAGGAGGTCACTTTCAGCTGCAGCTTTGTAGTTACCAACTCCTGTAACTCTTCTGTCTTCAATTTACAGGAGCCACAAAGCCTTTGACACAGAGTGGCTGCACAAGTACTAAGGCTTTGTGGATTTGTGTATAATAACTGTTGTCCTTTTGAAATCTGTCTGTGTCACTGAGGCTTCTTGATGCTTCACAGATAATTAGAGATGTGCTCATTAAGATTTGGTCATGCTGGCCCAGAGCTGTGAAGGAGCAGGGAGTGATCATGAGGCTTGCAGAAATGGAATGGGAACAGTGGCCTGTCACACAGACTTCTCACCCTACTGATGAATAGAAGAGTTGAGCCTATGTGCCTGTCTGTGTGGAGCACTGTGCAGCAGATACCAAAAGCCTGCAACATCTACTAATAGTAACTTCAAGGAGAAAAAAGATCAGCTCTCCCTGATTATGAAATTCAAAATTTACTGCATTATGTAGCAGCTCCTGTTTAAGCCATAGGCAAAATATTTTCTGAGTTTGTGGAGATTTGACAAAAATACCTGCTCCACAAAGCCAGTTGTGAGCACAGAATGTTTCTGCTTTCACATACAGCATCAGGAGGGAAAACAGAACAATTCCTGTACAGGCAGCTGGGTTATGAAAACTGACAGAGCATTGCCTGTGTGAAGAGAGTTTAAATGATGCACAAGGGACTGGTTAGTGTGTAATATGCAAATGCAAATCTATCTGTGAGGCATTACAACTACAAAATGTCTCACAATCATGCTCTTTTCTCAAGAAGTAATTTCTTACTATGGGTTCCTCCCCCCTCACAACAGCAGGGCTTCATTTCCCGAGTGAACTGGTTCTAGTCCTTTATCCCCTCTCCACTATGCTAAAGCAAATGGACTGACAATAGCTTGCAATACTCTGTGCAAATTACTTCAGCTCACAGACTGGAAGTGCTAAGACTCTCGTTTTCAAGTTCCTGGACAGATTCTAAGTGACAATAGAACTCAATTCACTTCCAAAGAGTGCCTGTTATTCATTAAAGGAAATGGTATCAGAGTGTCACATCACCTTCCTTGTGCCCAGCTGCAGGTACTTTTGTGGCAAAATTCATCTGACACTCAGGCGAGCGATCAGTGTGCCATGGTCCTGGCGAAAGGTGGCCTACAACACAAGCTTGCATGTATTGTGCTAGGCTGTGGGATGCCAGCCAAGCCATTTTGTATCACAACCCAGAAATTTTGTTTAGCAGGTATAATGGAAGGCTTTGTTCAGATTTATTCAAAACAAACTCCATGAAACACAGATGATCACGTTGACGTGAAGTTACAACACAGCAAAAATCTGGGTAAGCAACAACAGAGGTAACTTTCAGGTAGATGTGGTCCTCATGAAACCACGGGGGAGAGAGGGATATTATTTTTTCTTTTATGGAGCAGGATGTCAGCATCAACCATGCCAAATGGATCACCAAGCCTAGACTTACAGATGCAGACCCCAGTTTGTGCCACCACCGTTGCGGTGAAAAGTCACACTAGCCCAAGGGCTCACAAGGTCAGGCAGCAACGTGTGTGTACCCTTCCCCAGGGATACACATGCCCAAGGCCCAGCCTTGTGCTCTTTTTGATGGCATTGTGGCATTTTGTTTCAGTCCTTTACAGAGAGGCGCATTCATTGTGCTGGTGTTGAGTAAGGTGCAGAAAGATGGGACCAGCTGAAAGGTAGCCAGATAATGGCATTTGATACCTGCTTTTCAGGAGAAATATTAACAAATTACATGGGACAAGCACCCGTCTGAAATGGCACTCAGTGAGCTCTTGTGTTCACATTTTGTAATGAAGTTAAGGCATTTCTGCTGTGGTGTGAGATAAAAGCAACTCACTACAGTCTTGTTTGTGCTACCAGCCTTGTTGGTGTCTCAGCTATCTGTTCACACACAGGTGATGCTATTCTCCTGTCTTAGTTTGGAAGGCAGGTATCTGCCAGGGAAAAAAACAGGAGCCCCTCTAGGAATGGAGAATGCAAAACCTCCCCCCTCTGAATTGTTACAATCCCGGAATTGAAGGGCTCTCAGGCAAAGACGTAAGGGGGTAGGAATAACAGTTCTTTACTACTGCATATAGCAAGATAAACAAAATAACAACAATAACTGTGGTGTTAACAACAAAAGAGAATCAGGGCGCAGTGAGTCTTTTACCACAGGCACCTCTTTTGGTGCAGTCACTGTCACAGGCGGCCGGGGTGAGCAGAGAGCCCAGGGTGTCACAGCCCGAGATGTGTCAGGAGCTCGGCGGGGATTGCTGGAGCTGTGGAAAGGTCCCGGCAGCAGCAGGGGGTGCGGGACACGGCCTGGGGAAACCAGAGCAGGAGCGAAGGAACGGCGGGCGCGGGCACCGCGGCACCGCGGCTCCAGCAGAGCAGGGAGAGAGCAGGATCCGAATTCCCGGGCACACACGGACAGACGGTGCTGGGTCACTCCGAGCTGGGCTCCGGTGGTGCCGGTGAAATCTCCCCGCAGTGCAAGAGACCAACAGCCTCACTATTCCCTCCAAGAGAGCAGCTCTCCCAGAAAGAAGAGCAAAAGTGAAGTGCCTCCAACCGACTGCTACCTTCTCCCTTGATTTTTGGCCATTTCCTTTGTCTTTCCTGAGTACCCATAGGTACCCAGTAATTAGTTCCCTAGCAATGTATGGGAGAAAATTCTGTAAGAAAGAAACCCAACCCCCAACATCCCCCTAATGTCGTTTAAAGACTCCACGATATTTCCACAAAGTCACGGAATAGCTGAGATTGGAAGACACCTCCAAAGATTGTCTAGTCCAACCTCTTCCGAGGATTGCATTTGTAATTTTTTAACTGCATATTAAAAATGAAAAAAATGTCAGAATAGGAACATTAAAGAGTTCTGTTTCTCATTAAAACAGGACAGCTAATGTACATACAGTATGTTCAGTGACAGCCATTTACTAGTCAACAAATCATCATCCAGAATATCACAATTACATTCTAGCAAGAGTGAACGGCTGTTGTGCAGTGTCTCATGTGCACATACAGCACATTTAGATTAAATCTGAAAGATAGCATCTATGCAAGCCCGTTGTCAATGTCCATTGCACCTCAAAGTTCTACAAGCAGATGGTCCTTTAGAGGTTTTTAACTGGTGTCACAAATACATTCATTGGCAATAATGCTTAAAATAACATTCTGTGTTTCTGGAGCACCCCCCTTTCTGGGGTAACAAAGGTATTCACTGACACTGGATTATGCTCCTGCAGGATGGTTCTTGTCCTGTTTTGCAAATGGGAATAAAAAGCCAGAGGAGCTGCTATTTGGAATGCCATTTCCATGGCAAAACCTACAGCTTGTCTCTGCTGAGCCATGGTTCTGTGACAGAGCACAAAATTACCCTCTGTGACAACCCAAAATCTTTTCCTGCATTTTCCCAAGGATACAAGGACTAAACTACCCGCAAGTGCACAAAGCCGGGAGTAATTAGAAGATAATTTTCAAAAAATATCTCCAATCTCAGTCTTATATTTAAAACTGTGTAATTTCACGAATAGGAACCCGACCTCATTCCTTCTTGTCTGTGATGCCTAAATCATTGCCACATCTGACTTTCCCTGAATGGGAGCTCAAAACTTCTGGTGGCTCACAAAGTCTGCCTGTTTCTGTTTTGCTCAGTATTGAGGAAAAAATCAATTGCTCCAGGTGCAGCATTTTTGACCATCTAAAATCAAAACACGGTGATGTGAAGGCAAGACCTTCTGTTGCCATGTTTTGGACTAGGGCTTCAATGTCCCAAAGGAGGAAAGACTGTCACAACCAAGGTGACCATGATGGGTCCAGTTGAAGGGAAGACCAATCAATTAAGTTTAAGGTGTGGTATCCAGGTGGGATCAGAGGCAGCTCACAGGCATTCAGCTGAGCTGGTCTAGCTTGGTTCCTACTCTATTCCTCTGGATAAAGAATTCAGCTTCATGACATCCATGTGACTGGATATGGGGGTAGCGTTTTCTATTGCTGTAACTTCCTCAACACACAGGGCTCTGTTCCAAAATGCTGGTGGGTAGAGAGAATGATGTGTAAACTGAGATCCAGGGAATAAGTATACTTGTTATAGCTAGAAGGACTGCATACTAACATGTCAGAATAAATGTTTGCCAAGACCATTGTTAATTCCCTAAAGTTTCTCAAAATGAAAGAGAATATCAGCCCCAGCAAAATGTGATTGAAATTAAATGCTTTGATGTTTCTTAAAGAAATCTTTGGGTAATTTCTCAGCCATGTCTGTACATACTGCAGAATTAAATATTTGTTTCAACTTTACTGAATCGCAAATTTCTCTGCTACCTCGGTTATAGATTTCATGGCACAGTTTTGTCACTCATTAAAAACAGGGCATAATTAAGCTCCCTTTTGACATATTCCATGGGTCTGGCTCTGCCTCCATTTTGCAAGTGAATCCTATTTATATGCTGTTCTCTGATGTACTTGGGCAGCTAATCATTCAAAATATCATTTCTATATCTTTCCAAGAAATAAATAATAGAAAAAAAGAGAGTCCTGCTGTCAAGAGATTTGTTTGAGTTGGTAACTTTCGTTATTGCAGAAGGTTTTTTGCTTGGCACTCTGTGCTGTAAACAGAACTGGCAATAAGTCTCTCCTGTGAAGTGGATTAAGTTCTGTCATAATGGAAAAACATGTCAGAAAGTTACAGGAGTAAGTCCTAAACTGACTGAAGTGCTGAATGCACTGTTTCCTCCTCCTGTTCTCCCATGCAAATGTTGCATGTGAGAAGAGGCTGTTTTGAAGTCCCTGAACCCTCTTGTGAAGCCCTTGATCTACTGAGTTTCTCACTGTTCTTCCTTTTGTTTTGATAACCACGTAAGAGGTTAAACTAGGACATTTGGTTGCCTCTGTGTAGCAGTCTGCATTTCAAAGTTAGATGGAAATAGACATTAGAAGGTTTTACTGTACCCAAGCTGTATCTTAATCAGTTTCATAGGTGATTTTTCTCTTAAAGTTGTCACTGAGAAAAGGAGATTTTATTGTTCTAGACATGAGTGTTCATTAGGGCTGAGAGGGAAATGGTAAAGACCCACAGCTCCCTGTGTAAGTTGCTCTGCCAACCTCTGGTAAGACATCTAACACCTCCTCTGTTGTGACAGAGCTGTCACTGGACAGAAGGGATTTGAATAGTGACCTGCTGATAGGCCAGCCATAGTGCCTTAGAGACTCAGCTGGATGGATTTTTCACAAAAGAGCAACTTCATAAGGAGTTTGATATTAATTTTTTTCCCTAGTCTGCGTAATATCCTACTTTGTAGCTTCCTGTGATTAAGAGAAGGCTTGAATGGAATCAAAACCCTTTTCTGAATCCATGTGGTCTCTACTGAAATGATTCAGCTAGTCTCTTTAGTCTCAACTGACTTGACTTTTCCAGAAAGTACGAGTCATCTCCCTTCAGCTCCCCTCTGTAGGACTCCGACCATCCAGAACCTACAGAAAACTCATCTGGATCACTGTTTGTGAGGCCAAGGAGTTTTTACTACTTCTTCACATAGGCTGAAAATAGTGCTCTGTTGTTAAATTTGTCTTTCCTTGCTGTCTTGCCACAGGATTCACTTTATAGAAATGACATTGTTGGTAATGGGATGATGGAACTTTGGAAAAGTCATTAACACAGCCTGCCCTTCCTGAAAAAGTATCCCTTTGCAAGCCATCTGCTCAGCCTGGAAAAGCTTTCTTCTTCTCACAGGTCATCTGAGGATTTGAAAGGAAAGAACACGATCAAAATCGTGCAGGCACAGCACTTTGTGCCAGGCTGACGACCAGCCTAGATCTGCCATCAAAGATGCAGGAGCAGGAATCAAACTCAGAGCTAATGTGGGATGGCAATAAAGTCTGCTGCACAAGCAAACTTTGTCAGGAGGACCAATTGTCTGGTCAGTTCACAGGGATGCACCAGTTGATCAGAGAAGAGCCAGACCCTGTAACAGGCAGATAGAATAGACCTAAGAAGCAGAGAAGAATTATTTTGGTTTTATAAGATATGAAAGTTGAATTTGATAGTGGGATTAAAAAGAATTGTTGCAGTTGTGCCTTTGCTAATAAAGGATCAGTTCTCCACAGATCTTTGGTGGTGCAGTTCAGGAAGGTGATGTTGAGTGTGCAGGAAGCTGGGAGAACAGGTACTGGTGCTGCTCATGAATACTGAGGCTCCAGCCCTCAATGGGGCTCATTTATCCTCTTGCACAGAAAGGTGGGATTCCTCATTAGCTGGGTCATTGCTGCTTGACCTTGTCCTGTTCTGAGAGTAATGCAAAGTATTCCAGCAAGTTTATTGTCGGCTTTTTGATCAGTGAAGAACTTTTTCCAACCTTGACTGATATTTGAACTTAGCTTGTGCTGCTGGTTAGTAATTCCAGACATTGCAGAAAGAAATACTTAGCCGTAGACATATGTCACAGTCTGAAATTAAAGCTCAATTTGGTTTAATTGTCCTTGATTTTATCAAGCATTCAAAATGACAGACTGATTTCACATGCAAAAAATAAATACAGAGAGAGCAGCTCAGAAATGTCTTTCTCTTTACTTATTTATCTAGTGATTTTATACAGTTTTCTGGTCGTCCAAAAGATCTTTTGTTTGTTCTGAACCTGATTAAATCTCTTAAATAATGGCTACTTTGGTAGTGTAAGAGGCCAACATAATTTGTGCATAGGCATAAAATAGCTTCTTAGCACTGTATGAACACAGCTTGGGGTGATGATAGTTTTTATATTACTTAGCTAATATTTCAATGTTCCCAGAAGATGCAGGCGATTCGGAGACCTGTGCAACTCAGACAGGATTAATAGATCCAGCTCAGCAATTAATCTTGGCCTTTGAACGAAAGTTACATCCTCCCACTTCCTCTAAAATCATGTGGCCACTTCAGGCTGTTCTGGGAAGATTTTCCAGAGATAACTTGAATTCTGCAGTATTATTCTGTTCACAGAAATTCTGCTGCTGCTGTTATTGCTACAGAACCCAAGAGTGAGGGGGATGAGAAAGCAAGAAGCTGGAGGAGATAGTTGCAAGAACTGTTACTGGATTTTTATTCTTCTATTAGTTTCTGATCTTCTGCCCAGGAGCCCCATTGTGGCCTGGGACCCATAGACAGAAGCCATGCTGTGAAGAACTCTCTGCTCTGAGAACAGAAGGAGGTAAAAACCAGTGGTGGATTGAAACATCACCTTCCACCACACTGTGTCAAAAGAAATGAGCGGATACACCCGGACTTGCAGCAATGGAGGGAGAGATGGCAGGTCCTGCTTCATGTACCAAGGCAAGTACTGAGCAGGCATCAGGGAGCGCTGGGAGTCTATACTGTTTGGATGGATGTGGCTCCCTGCTCGAGTCTTCAGCCTCTTGGGTGCTCTGGAGCTGTCTGTAATATCAGTGGGAGGTACATGTCCTACAGGAACCCAGTTTACACACCCTGAATACTCTCTGGACCAGACATCATCCTTTTGTTGCATCAGTGCCTAAGGTCTTTTAGCTGAATATGGCTCCAAGGCTGCTAGAACCTTTTCAGCTTGCCTGGAGGTCTTTAGGTCTTTTATCCTCCTTGTGCCCTAGCCCACTCTAGGCTCATTTGTGGGGTGTCTGACTGTCCTAGCTGGGCACACGGAGCCCATGCAGACAGGATGTGCATGCAGAGTGCGTTGTGCTTTCCAGGACCACCTGGCTCGCTGTAATTTTCCAGAGCCCAGTCTGTTGCACAGCCCTTGCTCCAGTAGGATCTGGGGATTCTGTGAACAAACGGAGGGAGGAAACAGGCTCCTGGTACCTAAGGATTTCATGCAGCCCCGTTCTGGATGCTGTTCCTCCCCCAGGCTCCCCAGACCTGAGGAGGGAGCAGTGTACTCAGCAGACTGCCATCTGGGAGCCTTCCTTCTGCAGGGCCTCCTGGTCAGTTGGCCGTGTCTGGGCCATTACGTAAGGGCAGACGTGTCCAAGGGGACAGATGGCAGCTCTGCCAGCCAGACAGCTCATCTGACCCTCACACTGCTCCGCTGGGGCTGGGGAAAAGGGCCAGGGGACGCCGCGCTCCTCCCAACAGGCAATCACTGGCACTGGCTTTTACCCAGGATCAACCGAGCTCCTTTACAGAGCACAGAAAGTATTTTATTAGCTACCCCTGGATAAGCTTCCTCTCCCAAATAGTTCCAGACAGGATGCTTTTTCACTTACTAAAGATCTGAGGATCATGTCCTCCATTGTTGGAAACTGTCCTACTTCCTTTGATTCCTGAGGAGCTGTAACAGACTATACCAGAAGAGGATGTGTTTCCTTAGTTTCTTCTTAATGGTAGGAAGGAGGTGAAATTTTCTTGCTAGGAATTGATTATTTTATTATTTTGTATAAAGAGAAGGAAATAATGTAATACAAAATTTTTTAAAAGTTTGTAGTACATGAATTACCTCTTTTACCTTCCTTGTTTTTTATAGCTTTGACATAAGACATATGATTCAATTTGGACTAAAACAGAAATAAGCTCGTTTTGCTCCTACACATTTCTTTAAAAGCCTGCACATTCTGCTTTTGATATTTTCCTACCAGATCATTTCTGGAGGGAATACGGCTGCCTCTGGCTTTTAAAAAGTTTAGCTGCTGTTTTTGAAAGCTTCAGAACTAATCTAATCCATTTTATGTGCGCATGTGTGTGTGTGTGCATGCATGGAAGTTTGCGTATGAAAGCTAACTGGAATGTCAATATACCAGTATATCTGTCAATATACCAGTATATCTGTGTTTTGTTGGGCTTTTTTTGTTTTTGTTTTTGTTTTTTTATTATTATTATTATTTATTTTGTGCACTATTTTCAGTCTCTTTTATTTGAAACTTCTGGAAAACGTTACAGAAAAGAAGTTTGTTGAGGTTTCTTGCAGTCAGAGCATCGGTGAACATAAGAGGCAGTGATGACAGTTCTTTCCATACAGATGTATTTCTTTAGATTTGTTCCTAGACCAGAAATACACCCTGGAACACTTCATGGTATGTCGTGCTTTGGATATCTCTAATTTCATTTGGGGGAAAACAAAAAAAGCAGCCAAACTGAGTCCCCAACTCAAGCAAAGAGTAGCCATGCAGAATTCAGTGACAGGCCAGCCCAGAGAAATTGACCTTGCAGCTCATCCTTCAGCCATTCCCACCTTCACTCTCTCCTTTGTCTCTCTAGTGATGCCACATCCCAGATGAAGGTACATCCAGCCCTGTATCTTGGATCATGAGCTGTGTGCAAACAATCTAGCAGCTCTGTGAGATTGAAAGCAAGCCACCTTGGGCAGCACAAAGGATGTTTTGAGGCACAGCGTGCTCTCCTTGTTCCTCTGCAGTGCTCTCCAGCCATGGGCAGAGGCCTGGGAGGGTAGGGAGGGATCCCTGGGTGTGCCTGGCCCTGCAGTGGCTCCATCTGCATCATGGAGACACACAGGCAGCCACCTTGGCACCTGGCTGTGCTCTCACATCTGTGAGGCGGCAACATCCCACCTGCTGTTCTTGCTCACGCCGTTTTGACTGGCTGCTTGCATTACCCCAACATCCTGAAAAGAGATTATTTCCACTGACGGCACCACAAGACCTCCTGGCAAAGTGAATGCTGCTTCAGCAGCAGATTCAGTTTTCCCCAAGGCATAGAATCCTGTGTGACATGGTGCAGCACAGCTGGAAATCAGATGCCAGCCTCCTTCAGACAGGCCAGCAGGCATGGATGCCAAATGGGCTCAGCTATGGCACAAAGTCTGCAGTGGAATCGCCACTGCTGTGAATGCTGAAGTTGCCCATGAGCAGCCGTATTAATGTGGTTTTTTTGGGGGAGGAGCCACCGACCAAGGCAGGAATTGGTGCTATAAAGTTATTTATTGTATAAAAGCATCAGTCTGTAAGTGCATCAGTCCGAAGGCGCAGTTTGAGTTTGCTAAAGGGTCTTCTTCAGGACGAGGCCTCGGAGGGTTGTTGGAATTCCCAAGGCCTCCCGTGCTGCGAGCCTCGGGCAGCAGACAGGAGTTGTTTCAGGGTGAGACCTTGGGGAGCTGCAGGAGTTCCCCAGGGCCTCGCAAGCCGGGAGCTCCGGGCAGCTGGCAGGAATTGTGTGCCTGCTTTCTTCTGTCTTCCTTCTTCTTCCTTCTTCCATGGTTCCGTGCAGGCTAAGCGAAGCAAAGCAAAGCAGCAGGGTAGGTAGGTGAATGGATAGGGATAAGGATTGATGATTGCAGGCCTTTCTGTGGGTTCTTAACCCTGAATTGGCCAATCAGTTAAAAACACCAAGCTAAAACAATTTCTCTGCACCTATTAAAATTAGAGTTTCACATGTGAAAGACAGTGTCAGCTCTTACACACCTTTACGTGTATTTGTGTACACTACTCTATTTATTTACGTACATATTCTATCTTGGTTTTGTTCTCTATTCTATCTAGAAATGCAAAACAATTCTACTGTGTTTTAGTTGTGTCTGTGAAGTACTGAACTATTAACTGGAATTTAGGGCACTGGTCCTCTGCATCTATTTAGGCAGTTTGCATTCTGCTTCTACTAAAGGCACTTAGAAAACACGAAGGCTTATTCTTACTTAGGCTTATTTCTAACTTATTTACTAATGTGGTTTAATATATCTTAGTTTCTCTAAAGGCTTTAATTCAAATTCTACATTCTTCTCTCTCTCTGAGGAAGTCAGAGGGGGTAAAACTACTTGGTCTCCAACACAGCCATGAAGTTTTTCTGCAAAGTCACAGTAAGTGTGTCTGAGCATTTCCCTGAAATTAAGCTTTGCTCATGGCAAGAGCAGAAAGATGTGCAGGCACAATCAGCAAACGCCCATGTTTCCCTTGGCATGACTCTCCTGATCTCACAGGGGTTCTAAGGCACCCAGTCTGCCTGAGAGTGTCTCCAGCTGAAATCCAGTACTTGCTGCCAGACTGAAAACCACTCAGGGAAGCAGGAGGGATTTGTGAACCCCCTGTGCTTGTGATGGCCTTGGTCACTGTGCAGTGACCTTCTGTTCTACTGCTCACACCCACCATATCCTGCAGACTCAGGAAAAGCTGGCCTTTCATGAAGGTTGTGAGGATTTCTTCAGGCAAGGGAACAGAAATTTCAGTTGACTTCTCTCCCCTTGCTATCCCCAGCTGCCATTTGGGGGAATGTTATCCCTACAGCCACAGCCTTTTCTGATACTGCAGCTTGCTCCAGCAGGGAACAGTGGAATCAAGCTGGTGGCAGCAATGGGGTACAGCAGAGCCCAAAACATTTGTGGCCAAGGAGGCTTTCATGGTGTTCAAATGGCTTGGAAAATGTGCCATTAGGGAGAATTTCCCCGTTGCCTCTCCCTCAGCCCCCTTCGGTGCGATGCGCTCTGTCCCACGATGGCCACACACTCCGCCCAGGACCCCAGGCTGCCACCCAGAACATCTTCCCCGAGCTACTGCTGCTGCTGCTGTGGGCACAGACCTGCATGCACTAATGTAATGCAGAAGGGCCATGAAGCTCTCATCTGTCAGCCCTAGGTACAAATTTAAATTAAAACTCATTTAGCTTGGTGCTCCCTTTTGATATATTAGCAGATGTTTCTCACTGTCTGAGCTTTGTTAAATTTCTAGCACACACTTCACTGACCAGCTGTTCCTATTAAGTCAAAAGAGCACTGCAGAGTGGGGTCATTGCTGCCTCTCTTTTGGTGGCTCTTGTATGCAGTTCCCACAGAACTCTCTTGGAGAGGGAGTTATACCCATTGCTCCTCAAGACACCTTGGTAATGCCAGTGAAGCATTCTAGGTTTTGGGCCTCTGTCTCTCCCAGTTCTCACATTTTTTGTGCTATGAATCAACAAAACACCTCATAAGCTTCCTGTCAACTGATGGGGCAGGATTATTTTTCACTTCAGGCCTTTCTTCTTGACATTCCATCCTGCTTGCTATGAACCAGTCAGTCATTTTCAGGTGGCTGCGGACGCAACATCTCAGGTCTGCAGTGCAGTTGCAAATATTAGTCATTTAGAAGTCAGACTTTGTTTCTGTACTTACAGATCTCAGTGAAGAAACTACAAAGTATTAGTTTTTTACATGAAAAAGAGGATAGCTTTAGCATCCAAGCACATCTCATACATGCAGTAAAGATGCCAGAGCTTTGAATTCTCCTTATTTATCACAGTAATGCTATTTTACATTTAGATTGTGTCTCCCTACTGAAGGATATCAGGGTAGCTCATAAACAGCATACACACTTTAATAATACATCATGGAAACACAGCATCCTCTGGGGTGGACAGAAAAACCCAAGGAGAACTCAGTGCATAGCATGTAAAGAAACTTGTCTCAAAGCAGAAAGAGAAGTCACGACGCTTATGCAACACTCTTAGGACTATACTGCTGTGGAGAAGAAAAAAACTGAACAACACTGTTTTTTAAAGTTTTCATCAAAAACCCACTACATGGCGAACTCTGTGGAATTCAATTTATTGAGCTCTCAGGATCACAAGTTAGGTCAGCCTTGCCAGGAATTGATGCAGTTTGTAAGTAATCCAAACCTGAGGTGTCAGTGCACTGTTATATTCTCTGATCTCTTGCCTTGCCCTGTTGTTTATTCATGTGGCACTGTATAGCTGTGCTTGGGGCAGGAAAGAAACTACTTCCACCCCCGAAGTAGCAATTTGATCTAAAACTGAAAAGACTTCAGAACTGAGGACTCTCCTTCCCACTCCAGGTGTGGAGTTAGTAACTAAACCCACGTTTGTTTAAAAGTGTGTGTGTGTTATTGGTGTTAGGAAGGATCTTTGCTCTTGCCTGCCAGCTGAATTGAGTGTGTCATGTAGGTAACAGTCCTGTGTCGAATCTGGGCCAGGATTTTTGGGAAGCCGAGTGGATGACTGCCATTCAGACCTGAGAACAATGGAAAAGCTGTTCCTGACTCGCATTTGGAAAGGGTCCTTCCACCAAAATAGGTGAGACTGTTCTAATCTTCATTCAGCAAAATCATCTTACCAATTTGTTTTGAGTGAGATATTAGAAAATTTTGTTGACCCCACACCAAACCCAGGGCTTTTTTTAGATTGTGTTTTCTTCTGTTAGAAATGCTAGATACATTGAAAGAATAGCTGGGAGCACTTTGTCTTTTCTTTTAACCTGTTGATTAAAAAATGATCCCAAATGGCTTTTTGCAACTCTCTTACAGGAACCTGTACATAAACATCAAAATGGTAGAGAGTAGTAGAGTATTTAAAATTCAGACTCAAAAGATTTAAGACCACAAAATACCATCATATCTGCAGTAGGGAAAACATCATCCATCTCTGCCCTGTCAGCCATAGTTAGAATTTGTTACCTCCCATTAAACTCTTCGCAGATCTGAACTTGTCATCCTCTTTTTAATTCTAGGCAAGTAGCAAATTGGCTTAAAAATGTAGAAGCTGTCCTTATGTGTATGCACGCTTGCTCCTGCTGTCAGCTTTCAAGCATCTGAAGGCATCCATTAGATTAGTTATCATGTTAATAAGTAGAGTTTAGAAGTGCAGCATATTCACAGCTCTCACTTGGACAAAAACTCAAGTGATTAGAGGCTTCTGTCTAGATATATCAGGGAACTGACCTCCATCCCTGAAAGTGTAACTTTGAGCTCATTTTATCTGCCACACAGAGAGAAGGGAGTCTTAGTGCCCTGGTAGCAAGTAAAATTGAAAGGTACATGGGAGATTAGAGATGGCTCTGTCTGATACTGAATTCCCATGCCTGGTGAAGAAAGGTGAGGGTGGTTATTAGAGTAGATGCGTTTTTCTGAGGAAGAATAAAAGAAAAAAGGAAGCAGCCCTTCTAGATCTTTCTCAAAGTAGCAGAGGATTCTTGTCCCTGTTAGTACATGCCCCGGCCCAAGTTGTGGGCAAGGTTGTCCAGGAACAATGTGGAGAGAGAGGACTATCCGTCAGTCAGGTATGAGGAGCTGGGGGCTCTTAGTGGTGGTAAGGGAAGTACTAGTTAAAAAAATTAGACACCATACTGATGGAATGGAGATTTCCATGCTTCGGTGTGGAATCAGCCCTTCTTCGCATCCTGTTAAATCTCCTCTGCCAGAGATGACTCATCCCTGAGGTTCATAAAAACACTTCTGAAGAGCTGAGAGTTTTTTTTTCTCTTTTCCTTTCTTTTTTCTTTTTTTTTTTTTTACTGTTGAAGTGGACTCATAGCACTGAATATATATTTACAAAATTAGTCCCTAAGGATATTTCAGACTCCTGCTCTTTAATTCCATCATACTTTTAGCATAAATATAAGAAAGTCTGTGACACAGTGGATACAATGTCAGCTACGTGGGTAAGAAACACACTTGCAAAACCTGAAATTATGTTCACTATTTTTGGGAGAAAGGACAGGAATCTCATTTTCTGTTGTAGTAACTTGGTAGACATAGGCTTATCTAGGTTGCTTGCTTAGTGCCAAAGAGACGACTGATCAGACTGAAACACTGTCTCGTGTACACGAGACAGCTGGGTGGGGAGCATCTTCCTTTTTAGTATGGGGTCCTATTAGGGTGCACCAAGATCCTACTAAATCCTACCCTCCTAAAGTGAAAATAATGCCTTCTTCCAAAGAGATGGTGCAGGCCAGCACTGTGAGCACTCCCCACGGTCACTAGGATAGTCTACCTCTTCTGCAAGCTGTCGTTATGCCTCGTCTGCAACAGGGAGGGGAGAAATTTGCTCCCCGAGCATTTTCTGTATTGCATTATCCATCAGGGCTGTGGTGTGGGAGCTGACCATGAGTTTTGTGTGCAGGATGAGTCACAGCAGACCCAACCTGCTGCAGATGGGGGTACTCAAAAAGCCCTGGCCCCCAAGAGGCTCTAAGTGACAGCACTGGTGACCACCTAAGCAGTTTTCTTCCCTGTGGAAGTGAACAGCAACCAGTCAAGTGGCATCTTGGAATGAGTCATCGCTGTACTGAGCAGCATCATTATTTCGGGAATTAACCAACGGAAGCATGTGCCCGTGTATTTTAAAGGGCCTAACAATAAAATCTAGACCATTATAACCAAACTTCACAGAGTTTGGCAGAGATCAGGCAGACTGTGAAGTTTCTATTTGCAAAATGCCTTATTGATGTTATTCTAGTGCTTCTACCATTATCTCTCGCACATTCTCTGTCCTTCCCTGCAACACATTTAGAAAGTAAATAAGCTCATCAGACACATGTTCCATTTTATGAGAGCAGAGATGCGCACAAGAGCACGAATGAATATGAATAGCCCATTTTTGGCACTACCCAAGCCTTGGAGCTGATTTATATGACTCAGAAATAAATACTGTGCTAAAAGGGCTCCTCCATTAAAATATGGATGGTGAAAGTAATGGGAAAAGGAGGAAATATTCTTCTCGGAAAATGGCTGTCTCTGAGACAGGTTCCTGAGACATGTGGCAAGTTTTGATGTAGACCTAGTTTGCATGGCAGCACTTTGGGCTTGCTGACAGGTCTCTGCCCAGGGAGCCACACCACTGCTTCGTACTGAACGAATGTCTTCAGAATGCAGAAAAAATATACTCGTCTTTGAAGGGAACAAAGATGAAAGAGAGTCTATAAAATTCTCAGAAACTGAAAATAAATAGTAATAAAAAAAAGCCATACAGAGCTTTAATTTCCTTTCTGTTTCGGTTTTATGCTGTTTTGTTTTTCTTAACACTTTCCCCATTTCACACTCGCAGTCTTAAATAAGAAGGTGGCCTTGAATACTGCATTTTTACACTTGACAATAAAAATTATTAGACTATTTAGCATTATATGTGAACTGGCAGTGACTATAAGCCTAATAAGGCTAGGAACACCCTTAATATTTATGTTTTTACCTGTGTCTGTTTTTTAGGAATGATTTTAAAAGGAACTACTTCTCCTACCATGTAGACCATGGGCTTGTCACATTGCTACCAAACCATGGGAAATCACCCATGCACCAGGGCTAGTGTAAAATGGGCACCCAGAAAGCTGTTAGTTTTGCTGGATTGTCATTCTAAATACATAAGAGAAAAGAGCTTTTTTTTTCACTGCAGAATTTTGGTGCCTCAAGCTTTTTAGTAGAAGGGCTATTAACACTATGCAGAAGCCCATAGGCATATCTCTAGCCCTGTGGCCCTCACCACCTCCCCCAAAATCTAGACAGCTGTGGAGATCAGCTGGTTTTTATTAATTCTTGGAGCTCATTGAAGGGTGAATAGAAATGGAATCCATTTGTGGGAGATGGGAGATGCTTCTCTGCTGGACTATGAATGCTATTTTGATAGCAGCACTGGGTTTGCAAGGCTGCCTCTGCCTAGGTGCTAAGCCAGTCTACATGGGTTCAGTTTATTCTATCCATTCTACACTAAAAATGATGTGTGGGATGCCCCAAAGAGGTCTCAGAGGGATTGTACCTTCACAGACCATGCATTCAAATGTTCACTGGTGGCTGTTCTGACCTTGTAGCAGAGAAGATCCAAGTGTGCAAAGTTGAGAGACCCTTAAGATCCATACTTTGCAAGGCAGATGTAAAATAAAATGTAGAAAAAGTTTCTTTTAAAACTGTCTTTATTAAATCTCAGTCAAGTGTTTCTGAAGAGTCTTAGAAAGAAGAGAAGGCTTGAGTACTGCCTGGGCTGGTTCTGTCCAAGCAAGGAGAGGAGGAAGGTTTTGGGTCAGCTCTTTCCACAGCACTGGTTGATAACGCTTTCTACTATTGGAGATTAATGTGACAGGGTTAAGAGTTTTATTTAGTAAGTCTTTACTCCTTACTTTATTTTGGTGGGTTTTTTCCTGGAAGATTAAACTAGAAAGCAATGTTCCCACAGTGAATAAATACATCATAGGAATCAGAAACTAGAAAGGTTTCATACCTGGTCAGCTTTTGAAGTCCTGCTGCACAAATAAAACAAGCCTTTGAGAGGAATAGTGTGGATTTTTGTGTCCCTGGGGGGAAGGGACACAAAAATCCAGAAGTGGGCCTAGGTCTGACTGTGAACCTGCTGTGCTAAAACTCTGGACGGGGAGGAAGGGACTGATTCTCTCAGGCCAGATGGGCAGGGGATCCCTGGTCTCAAGGGCATGCTGGCCTCCAAAGTGCACCAACAGGGAAGAAAGGAAGGATCTATCCTCAGGTCCTGGGCTGTAAAAAATGGATTTTCAGGACCTGACTGCTAAGCTATTGCTTGGTCTTAAGTGGATTCAACCAGAGGCTCTTGAGGGTTTAGAGAGCCCTTACTCCATGGAGGAAAATACTCACTACAATTACTCATTGGTTGACTGTGGCCAGAGAGTGAGTAAAAGGCACAGAGTGATTTTCCTGTAGCAGGCAGCAGGCTTTTGGTGTACTTGTTATAAGCCTCTGGTTCCTCTATGAACCCAGGGTTAATTTAGGAAGGCATTAATCTTTTGCACAGAGGTATCTATGGTGACTTTGGGGAAGGCTTTATAGATCTGCAGGTATCCGTGTGCACATGATAAAACACCAAAATGTCCCCTTCTTCCTGAAGGGAAAAGAGCCCATGTTTGAGAGAAGATCCACTCCAGACTGTTCCAGACTATGTCACAGCCCTGCCATGGCACATCCTGGCACTGCCAGCTCTGCCTGCCCCTGCCCAGCACCTCCAGGCCTGGATCCCATGTCACCCCTTGGGGCCATCAGCCCCTGCCCCATCAGCACTGCAGCAGGGCCAGTCTCCAGCTCCCCACAGCCCTGCCCTGCTGGCCGTGGGCCCTCTGAGCCAAGCCCACCCGCAGGGGCACATCCCAGCCTGAGAACAGGCTCCTGGTAACCACTGAACACACTGCAGGTGACATCGCAGGTACAGGGTCCCCCCGCTACTTTCTGTCATCACCGTTCTCCTGCTGCTGCTTGAATATCCCAAGTCAGGGAAGAAATACCTGTCTAGGATGGGAATGTCATCATCCATTAAACGTCGAACAGAAGACTTTTCCCTGAGAGCTGGTTGCTAATTTAAGACAAGTTGTTAATGAATGAGGTGCAGGCATATACCCTCAAAACTATCTTGTGACATTTTGTTCCCTGGAATCAGGTGTGGCATTCACTTCCAGCACCCCTCAAGGCAGTATGCTGGGGTTTCAGGTTTAAGCATGCTGGCCTTGAACTAACAAGGCAGCAGCATTACTACATCTGTTCCATCTGAGGCTTCATGATACTGATTCGCTTTCATTTTCCCTCTACAGCTTCAGCCACTGGAAATAAAGGGCTGTAAGGAACATCATTCCTTGTCATTGTGGTTACAGAAAATCCTGGAAATGCAACTGAGAGTACATGTAGCTTCAGAAATCAGGAACCGAAACAAACAAAGCCGTGCAAGATTTCTTAATAAATTTCAGTTAAGTCTCCCTGGTTTCAAGCCCAGTTACATGATTTCTCTAGGGGGAGGCAGAAGGAAAGTGAATTTATGACTGTTGAATGTTTGAGCCCGTCAAAATTGTATTGAGTAGTACAAAAAAATGGATGGCTAGAAATAAATTTGGGTGTGAATAAGCTGTTTCCTCCACAGGTCTGGTTTATACTGGCAGGGTGTGCTTAACGGTTGACTGAAGAAAAAAAATGTGACAGACAGGATGGTTTCTTACAAGCTCCTCAGGGAATTTAAACACAAGCTCTGTTCTTCTTCCTTTAATTCATCCTCTGGTCACAGGCAAAATAATTTAGATTCAAGCTTTGGGTTTAGGAGAATTGCTGGAGAAGGGGAAGGGTTAATTTGTTTACTTGGGGTGGGTTTCTGTTTATTTTGTTTTACTTTTTTGAGCCCTGATGTGAATTATCCGTTTTGGCAAGTGAATGAGAACAGTTGCGTGTGCTTGGTGTTTTCTGTCACATACACTATTATTAGTAAGAAACACATTTCCTTTTGGGGCGCTAAGGACAAAAATAAGGCTGTTCACATCACCATCCCCCTTATTAACTCTGTTAAAGCAATTGTGCTGGCATTTAAGAGAACTGGCAAATGCATTTGTTCAGCAGCAAATGTGATACATTCAACCTTCTTTCACATGAAGAAGAAAACTGGGGATTTTAAGCGCAGGGAATATAATAGCCAAGCTTTGGTAATGATTTCCAATATTTTAAAGGGAAAAGAGGGGGAAAAAAATCTCATTTACTTGTTTCGGTGTGAAGGAAAAGGAACAGCTCTATTATCCGAAATCTCCTCTGGAGCTCTCAGTACTGCTTGGTGCACATTTTCTCTCCATGTGTAGACAGATGTGCCTTCAGTTCCAACTTATTGGGCTGTGGCTTGGACTTTGTGTGCAGCATGGACGGTATTGCTTCATCATCTGAGCACAAGGACAGGACATGTCTCCATAGCACGAAGTTTATCCACTTGTAGGGCAGGATACCTTTTCTAAGAATGAGTCCTATCATGATGCCCAGATGCTGTTGAGCTCTTTTCTTTTGTCTTCAGCCATAACAACATTGGGTCATCTTTCTGAGCCCAAGCAATTCAGATCACTGGGTGCTGAAATTTGCTTCTTTCCAAGGTGCTTTGCTCACTGGTACTGGCTTTAACTTTGGCCCAAATTAGGTTGGTTTGAAACTGTTGCGCTGTTTTCCAACTCTATCACACTTCCTTTTCCACTGATACTGATTAAACAGAATTATTTGACTTTCCAGAACAGACTTCTGATGCTCATCCCCCACTACTTGTCACTTATCTACTTGTCTCCATTTATTATGGAGAAAGTTGGTGGTTCTAAATTCACGTAGGGGTATAATATTGTCTCTCAACATTGAGAGGAATGAAGTGCAGTGACAGAAAGTGCTACAGTAACTGATGTACAGGACACACTTGTTTGCTTTTTTTTTTAAACCAAAAATGCCCAAGAAGTTGTTAGTGATAGCAAGCAAGATGCCTCTTTCTGGCTGATGGGGACAGAAAAGTCATACAGATAAAGCAAAGAGAGAGAGAAGTTTACTTTGCACTTAGCAATGAGGTATTTTTCCTGTGTGTTTCAAGGACTTTGGTCTTCATCCACCAGTCTTTATATATATACTAAATAGCATTTAACAAGTGGCTTTTTAAATAGGGTGAACTTTTGCAAGGGGAGTATTTATAGAAGTAGCTATTTAGTTTGTTGGTAATTTTTGGTTTTCATTTTGCTATTGCTGAATATACAGAACAGGATTATTCACCCACATTTCCCAGCTGCTTCTGTTCGATAACACAATAAAGATTGCGAGGTAAGTGTCTTTCCGTGGTAATGACTGTGATGTCACGACTCGTGTGAGGTCACAGGTATGAAGAATTGAGATCTGTGAGAAAGAGTTGTTTTTGAGACAGAAAATCCCAAAATATATATGTCTTGCATTATTGGTCAAATGGTAGATTAAAATGCAATTCAATTAAGGAATATTGGAAGAAATTAATTTTCTATGATGCACTTGAAAATTGCTTCCTGGTGTTGGAGTTCACTAAAACTACAATAGTATCTTATTAAAAGAAGATATGGTATTTTTCCAAATATTCTTTTCCTATGGATGAGACTTGGTGATGCCAGAAGTTTATAGAAGAAGGTGATATATTACAGTGCCTAGCGAAGAACATGTTTGGGGAGTGAGGTTGGGATTTTTTCATTTAGCTTGCTGGCAGTTGCCAGCTGAACTGGATATGCACTTGCATTTGGAAGTTCTCTGAACTTTTCAACAGCTGAGACTTACAGAATTGTAAACCTGACACACATCTGGATAAGATTTTTCTGGTGCTGCAGCTCTGTGGAACTGCAATGAAGCCATGCAAGGGATTATTCAGAAATGCAGGTTTTAAGTCAGGTGTACAAACCATTATCACTAGATGCTTTAGTGGGTGTTTTGTGTAGAAGCCCTGTAACCTTGTTTGAGTTGATCTAACCCCAAATGCTATTAGTTCTTCTCTTCAGAAGTCTATTGAGATAATGTATCATTTCTCTATCTCAGGAATGGGAAAAATCTCTTGAGCTGGACATGTGTATCACACAGCTGGCTCTGATCTCTGTGCTGGATAATAGGCAAACTTGCTTCTCATTCATTTGCAGCTGAAGACTGGGACTTTTCACTGTTCTGTGACAATGTGCATCAGGTCAGCCTCCTTGGTCATCCATTGACCAGCCTCAGCTGGCATTTGGGGTCCAGAACAGGGCAGAGGCTATGCCAAGACCTTGCTGGTGGGCATCTCAACAACTGGCGAAGCAACCTGTTCAGAGGCACACTTCCAGGACATAGCCTTCACCAATGCAGCTGCTGCCTATTTCAACACCCAACAATTTGGTGTTTTGAGCTTATACTTAAAAGTCTGATTCTTACTTTGGAATTCTGCTGTAACACTCAAAATCTTCTGTTTGGTTCTCCCCAGCCTGCTAATATTTCCCCAGTCCTGTTTCTGCAGGTGACACATGTGTGTATGATTAACTAGCGATGAGCTAAATGGTCTCCACTGACAGCAATATCTGCTTTTTTTTTGTCTTTCTCCTTTTGGTGGAGCAGCACATGAGCTGCTGTACAAGGAAGCGTCACTTCATGCTAAGGGAAATATGCTGGGGAAAATCCATTTTGGATTTATGTTTGGAATATCCACAGGTGTCTGCTCAAGTTTTCCATTTTGTAAACTTGTAGTCAGGCTGAAAATGTAACTGCAGCTGGGCTCAATGGGCAAACTCATAGATATTTTATCCCTTGGATCAAAGAGTACGGTCAGGGCAAGAAAATACCAGGAAATTCTTAACAGCAAACTCAAACGCAAGAAGACAGCTGTTAAAGATTTCCTGGTATTTTTTAACTGAGGATCTTCTCCAGCAAGGTTTTGATTAACACAGTGTCTTCCAGTGCTATGGATCAACCAACTTGCTCCACCAGCGAGTTGGCTTCCATTACACTGGCATAACTGTGAATGCTAATAACTGAGAGGAGGTTGATACCAGAAAAGTATGTCTGGTGGTGGCACCGCTCATTCAGTCTGACCAAGAAACGATCACAAAAAGCAAGAAGAAATTATGGCCTTGGAGACTCTGCCAAGAACTGGCTGGGACAAGCTATGATGTGTTTCAAACTCTCAGGCTAACCCTACACTGACCAGCTAGAGCTTGAGATGCCAGAGGGAGCCTGCCTCTGGGATACTCCACGGCTCTGAGTGCTGAACAGACAGCACACCATGGGTAAGCTGCATGAGGCCAGAACTTCTGGAATTACAAGGCAGAGAGAAGCACTGCTGTGTTGAATTTTCTGGGAAAATGGGAACAGGTAAGTGAGAAAAGTACAAAGTCAGCTTTAGGTCAGCTCTGCAGAGGAAAGAGAACACAATAAGCAGCTTTATTTTTGACAATAGCTGATCCTGAAGGTGTTTTTAATCATTTTCTATCCACTTAGACAGAGATAGTTATCTGTGAAACTACTTCAAATATTTGAAAAGTGTTGCACTGCCCTTGAAATGAGCAGTAGGTTTTTAAACTGATAGTGCACAGAGAAGGTGAAGGTCTAACATAGCTTGTGATTGATCTAAGGTTTCCCAGTCAATCTTGAAATTTCAGGGATGGTAAAACAGCAGCTTGTTATCTGTAACAAAAAACTTGCCCCAAACCCTTAAATTCCAAGACAGTAAGAATGGAAAACAAAGAAGTACTACTATGAAGATAATTAACCTTTGACAACAAAATAAAACTTTCTTGCTGCCTTGCTCACATTGAAGTTTAGGGCAAATGTTAATACTCCCATAGTTGACTTATAGATTATCTGAAATATTAGAAAAGAAAAAAATAAGTCCCAAACCCAAAGGCCGTAAAAACAGATCATGGAACTCCCTGAAGTATGGAAATAGCACAAGGCATGACTAAGTGACTGAAAAGAAACATCCAGGAGCTGCAATGGCTTTCTTGTCTTGCCAGAGCATGCGGGCATCGGAAGTCATGACAACAGAAAGAGCATTTGGATACCTTCAGTGGGACTTCTTTTTGCTCTACTCTTTATTTTCTCTGTCTTATATGTGAGGAAGGAAAAAAACTTTCTGGTGAGCCTGTTTGCTTTTGCCCTGGTGCCAGAAGCAAACCCTGGCATCCTGCATGGTGAAATAGAACAGGATGGAGACATACACATCGCTAGAGGTCCTGAGTGACATCTCTTGCCCTGGCTGCATACCTGTTAAGTTCCAATGTCATAGGAGTTGCCTGGGTTGATGCTGCTCTTTAGTGATGCCAGACATTTTTCTGGATGTGACTGTGATTTCCAAACACTGTCACTGCCCAAGTAAGAATGTAAATGATGTCAACAGAGAATAGTGTCAGGTCCTGTTTGCTCAGAAATGTTCTTCTTAATATTGTTGGAGGGAGATGCTAAATGGGTTGACCTGAAACCAAGTGCTGTACCAAGAATGTCCTAGACAATCTGCTGGGAACAAGGACATGGGCATTACACACAGTGTTACTGGCACAAAAAGGAATTTTCAAATGTACTGCCAGAAAAAGGATAAATTTTATTCCCACTGAGGGTTTATTAGAGATAAGTATAAGAGTAAGTTATAAAATGTGAGAAATTTATTGATGTTAATAGTCAAAGGTAATATCTATCAAGTGTTGAGTCCCTTTCAAGGGACACCATTACAAGAACCACAGGCTGTGGTTCAGAACTAGTAAGAAGCGTTTGAGGACATCTTCCAAGAGATTAAGTGACATTTATCCTACTGCACACTATTAGATAAAATGTTGAGAAACCCCTGGATTGTCAGTCCAGCAAAAGTTACCTTCAACATCAGGTGAGAAAAAGGAATGGAAGGAAGGTGCATTTATCTAGTACTCATTGCTGGGGTAAGAACAGGAGAAATAAGCCTTTTAGAAGAAAAAAAACAAACACAACAAAACCAAAAAATAACCACAAAAAACCCAAACAAATAAACAAACAAAAAACCCAAAACTAAACACCCCAAGAAACTCTAGGAAAATTGTACAGCAATATCAAGAGCTGCTGAGATGTACTAGTGTTACCAAACCCCAGAACTAAGGAAGGATGACCAGGTTCAGAGGAGCTCTTGACTGAATAGGCGGATTTACCTGAAATACTCTGCCTGCAAGTCTCTGAACTGAGAATGCTTTAAGTCCCTGTTTTTTCCAATCCTAAAGTTTAGGGAAGAAGTAGTTTGATGACTGAAAAATGATGGAGAACAGGACTGTTAAAATTGGAGTTCATAATCTCTGAATGTATGATTAGCATACAAAACCAAACATATGTCATGATTTATAGCTCCCATCTTATCCAAGACTGTCTTGAGCAGATGATATCCACACTGAGGACCAGAACTAAAGTGATGATGCTGTGTGCATCATCACACAGCTGGATTGCTGTGCAAGATGTAACCAGAAGTATGTATTCTGTCACCATCTGTTGAAACCAGGTGGAGCAGTTTTCTTTATCTCTTCCAGGACCCGTCCTGCATCCAGGGAGATTTCTTCTGTTAATGGGCCATTGAGTGTCACTGCATGACTGATAAAATTACATCATCCCATTGGGAGATGCTCCACCCAGGGGCAGGAGGAGGAGTGAAGCATTCCTACCTAGATAAAATCTGAGATTTAGAACACCAAAGCAGCCTTTTCTCTACTGGATTCCTAGAAGACCAGGCCCATCTACACCACCAGTGGACCTTCAGAGAAAAACTACACCCTTCCACAGGATTGTTGCTTCAGCAGAACCACGTCTGTCACTCCAGGAGAACTGCAGCCACCTTTTAATCAAACTGCTACCAACACCTGATCAACAGGGTGTCAGGTTATATTCTGAATCTGTTATAGGTTTTATTTTGTACTACTGCATTTTTATTTTAATTTTCCTAATAAAGAACTGTTATTCCTCTTTCCATACCTTTGCCTAAGAGCCCCTTAATTATAATAATTCAGAAGGAGAGGGTTTACATTTTCCATTTCAAGAGAGGCTCCTGCCTTCCTTAACAGACACTTGTCTTTCCAAACCAAGACAGTACATGTTGGATTATTGTCAGAAAGAAATTAAAGAGAAATAATCCAGGGCTTTTGTATCTCTCCCCTCCCAGGCTGGTACCTCAGTAACTAGGCTGACCAAAGGATCTTCTGCCTGCCCTTGTGTCTCACTGGGTCTCCTTGTGGCTGTGTTCCTGGCTGTGAAATGGCTCAGTGCCAGGAGAAGCTGTGCAGAGCTTTCCTGCCTGGGGGTGCGATGGCTTGGTGGTGAGATTCCTGTCTGTGGATGCTGCAGAAGGTCGTTTCATAATCCTCAAATCCTGGAGCACCTCTCCAGCCCAACAATCAGTATCTGTCCCTAAGGGAAGCCTGGGGTCAGAGGATCCTGCTAGTTCTAGGGGGGCATTTAGGCAACTGGAAATTATCAGCAGTCTGAACACAGATTCTGTGAAAGAAGACTTGAACCCTATCATACGTGCAACGTGACTGGTGGCCAAAGGAAGAGGGTGGAAAGTGAAGTGTGAGCATTTTCATATGTAGTGGGGGTGCAAGGGTTAGCTACTTCTGAGATTTACTGGATTATCTGGAAACAAAATAATTTCTGACACAAGGCAGAAATAAGCTGTTTAGAAAAAGAACAAAATCCTGCTTGCTGTTTTTCTTTCTAAGAAAGTCTGTTGTTTAAGGACAGTTGATTCTAAACATATGACAGAGAAAATAGCATTCAGAAAGCAGTTGTGTGCTCAAAATATCCATGCTTAAAAATGTAGTGATGTCATATGCTGCTCTGTTTTGGATTGTTTCACAGAGGCATAAAGTTAGATTTGCTGGGTCCTTAGGTTACTTGTATGAACATTTCATTTGCATGTACAGTTAAGCCCCAAATATATTTTAAGAATACACTCTTATGAATATGGGCCAAGTTCTTAAATGCAAGACAGGTTTGGAATAGCATGCATGACTTCCTAGGCTACCTAAAACACTGGATTAATCATGACCTGAGATATGCCAATATTGAGGGACCTTTTTAATCTGATCCACGTTTGTTGTAACATTTTGACTTGCATGAATCCAAGAATGCAAAAGAGAAGAATTTTCACATGAAATGAACCTCTTCCAGCATCTTTATCAATGCAGTACATTTCTCCCAGCAGACCAGAGTGTGCCTAATGAGACAATGAAAGGCCAAGAGACTCACCAGGAGACTACAAATCCATTAATTTGGTATCACTTGTGGGAAAAAGCTGGAAGCAATTGCAGGATTTGTTAAGCAAAAGGCTTGGCAAAGTCAATTGATTAGGGAGGTTTCAGAGAAAGCTGTTCTTGCTGAGCTGCCAAGGTAGAAGGTCCAGGAAATTTTGAAGTGTCTTGTTGGCACCATGTGAAACAGAATGGGTGCTGCCATGTAAGAAAATCTGAAAAACTATATGAAATTGTTGGGGTTTTTTTTAAGAGAGGACAAGTATCTGATACTTCACCAGGAATCCAGTCCATCGTTTTATTTTGCTACGTTAAATCTCCACAGAGCTCAGTGCATACAAGGGACTGACAAATGCAACTATTTTAATAAATACTCATTACAAGTGTTAAAGAATCTCTGTCAGGAGAAAAACCTTTCCTAAGATGAAACTGTTTTTATACAGGGGAGAGTGTCACTCAGCAAGCACATAACTCAGTCCATTTTTTTTGTTCCTGGTCCCCTGCACCAGCTGAAGAACTCAAAACCAGAGACAGTGCTTTCCACAGCACCCCAAATTAAAAGCTATCCTTAAACACTTCAGGATTTCAGAAGGAATGATGATACATCTCCGAATAAATTGGAATTGTGTCCAAATCTGCTAAAAATTGAATGGGGAGATGGCACTACAGCAAGAATTTTTACACAGTCAGCAATCAAATGTAAGAAAAATCTGTTATAGATGGCCTCTATTTCACAGATAATGAGGTAAAGAGACCCAGGTTAGGTGTCTGGAGAGAAAGAGCTGCTCCACAGCATCTTTCCAGAGACAGTGTGGAGACACAGGGACTGACTAAAGCCTGACTGCTGTGCTCTGCGAGGCAGCCAAGGGAAGAGGGTCTGTGTGACAGGAATGAGACACACAGTGAGGTGCTTTGGAGTGCTTCTGAACAATGCAAGCTCCATCTGTGCTAAAGCTCACACAGAGCTGTGCCTCAGTGAACTTTTCCCCAGGTGAAGAGAGCAGGCTGGAGTCAGGTAAAGGTTGGCACCTGGCAAAATGCTGCCCAGGGAGAAATGGCCAGGCCCAGCAGTGACCAGAGCCTGAGCCAGCGGTCAGCGACACCCCGAGCACATCACTGCAGGTGACACTGCTGGCCAGGGGGATGACTGGCTGGGTTCAGAGGTGAAAGGACACTGTGCAGGGGAGCCACACCTGAGCACAGAGCCCCTGCCCTGTCAGCTGCCCGCTGGGGGAGGCCAGCCTGCGATGCTGGGGCAGGCGTGCGCTAGATCCAGACACGTTGGGCTTTTCTTCTCTACGGTAACCTGGCCAAGACACAAAGACCTGAAGAGACGGTATCAGCTCCAAGTTGCCATCCCGTTGGTTATTAAAAAAACCACTCAGGAAAATGAACTGTCCTTTTCTGCTGTGTGATTCTCCGCCCATTCCAAATGGAAAGGGAAATGGAGTAAGGACTTATTCTTTATGTTTCAAGAAGTGCCTACATAAAAAGACAGGTTCCAAGGGAAAAAAACCAAAAGAATTCTGATGTGCTTGTTCTTTGTAATAAGAATAAAAAAAATGGTTTAATGTGGTTGGTTGCTTCTTCAGGATTCTTTGCATTTTGCTTTACACAAACAGAACAAAGGGGCAATGACTGGGTTACTGGAAAAAACAAGTTTTGTTTCTCCCCCATGGAGGAGAAGAAAGAAACTGAGAGAAATTTGTGCTCCCCTTGATGGAAAAAGACAATGTATCTTATATCCTGATCTGTGGGACTTGTGGTTTTGACAACAGAGAGGTCAGTTATAAAAACTCCCAAGGTAAGCAAAATAATTAGCATTCTTCCTCAGGGACACCTATGAAACCCTCATATATTTATCAGTGAGAATAAAACTTGGACATTTCTGTTCAGGATAAGATGGCACAACTACAGCTGCCGGTGGTGGACTTCTGGCAAGACCCATGGACCAGTGATGTTGCATGTGGAAGCTGGAAGAGAGGAGAGGAGGTGCCTTCATGCTGAATGCGGTGTGTGTAATGTGTGAGGCGCACGTGAAGTTCCCTGGTGTCTTCCAGCTGCCAGCCTGGATGCAGGTAGGAGGACAGGGTACATAATCTCAAGGAAGGTAGCCTGTGCAAGAATTGTGATTGCTTGTCCCTCCTTGACCTATCTGAAAGGGAGAATTGGTCAAGACTAGCCACTCACAGCCTGGAGAAATGTCTCTGGGGCCGCCTCTCCCTGTCCCTGAGGAGTGTGTCCTGCCCTCTTCCCCTCACAGGCATGGCTAATTATCTTTCAGCCAGTTTAATGAGCTGAATCAGTTCACCAAGGGCAGACTGAGAGCAAGGGCTGATTTGAGAGAAGCAGCCAGACACACATCCAGATGCATGCAGGGAAGAGAGGACGAGAGGAGTAGGGAGAGTGGCTGCCCTTTAGCCATCCCAGTGAGCAGCTAGAGTCAGTCTATCCCACCTGGGTAGACCTCACCCAAAGCTGTGGGTGGCCAGGGCTTCAGCCCAGCTGGCTGCTGGTGCTGTCCCAGACTGGGCTGGGGGACTCCCACCCTCTCCCACATCTCTTGAGGAAAATAGCTGCCTTCCCTGGAGCATATTCGGCTGCCTGTGTGCCAGGTCAGGTTGTCAGAGAAACAGACCCTGAAATTACATGCCCCAGGAAACTAGACCAGTTTAGTCCAGGTATCTACAATCATGGGCTGGCCCGTTACCAAAGACACCTAAAATGTTTTCTGTGCTTTGGCATCTGTACTTGGGTGCTGTTTACTTCTCTGAGGAAACTGCTGACATTTCCTCAAGAAAGAGAAGCATCACAATGGCATTCTAATTTCTGGTAACAGAGGTTTTGCACGTGCTAAAAAAAGGCATAGCCATCATGGCTTACTTACAGGCTTGGGAAGAGGGTTTGGCAGGGATAAAATCTCTGCAAAAAGTCTTTTGGAAGTGACCCCTCCTCTCTGTGTTTCTGACAGTCTTGGCACTGTCCAGATCACGACTCTTGGCTGTAATTCAAATTTCTCCTGGATGCTCTTATTGAATCTCCTCCCTTATTTTCCCCAGTGTGTTTGGAAGACAAAGGCAAACAATGGGGTTTAGTGAAAGAGCTTCATTTTCTACCCCAAGTGCTAGTTCCCAGGGGAAGAAAAAAACATCCACACCCTTTAATTATGATTAGTTGCTGCCTTTCAGTTTTGAAGACTTAGTCTTGATGCCACACTTTCTAAAGCTCAGTGGTGGACTGTAATCAGTTCTTGCCAGGCCTCTTGGCAAGCGCATCAGTGCAGTATCTCCTTGGAAGATTTTTTCCTCTTTGCAATTTGTCAGGAGTTGGGGACATATTTCCAAGCCTTCTGTGGCAGAGTGGTACAAACGTTTAGTATGAAGTATGTTTGTCTGATTATAGTAAGTTGATGTATACCTGAAAACCAAAGGTGTAACAAGATTAGTAAATTTTAAGATGAAGTATCCAGTTTCAGTTTTGAGGAGAACATATTCCCTGTGAGTCTGTAAGGACCTGGCATGCTCAATAAAGTGTCTTCAAAGTATGTGAATAAAATGGTATCTGTATCTTGGACAAGATAATCTATTTTTTTATGATGTTTTGACATTCCCTCTGCACATTGATGCCTCGTGGTTCCTGAAGAAAATCTCATCAATCTGGGGTGACAGTTATATGGGAAAACTCACAGGAAGCAAATTTTAAGAAAAGGGTGTACGGAGTAGTTATGCAGCAAAGCATAGGGAAAGCAGCTAAGCTGGATCCTTGAAATGTGTGAATTATTTAGATATCAGTTAGCAGGATCACAGAGGACAAATCCAGGATGATACTGCTCTTAACAAAAGTTGCCTGAATATATCCCATCAGCATGTTTGACACTGGGCAGGGGAAAGCTGTGAATGGAAAACTTGTGCAGCTGGTTCAGTGCAGATCCTTTATGGAGAAGACAACAGCTCCTCAGCTGGATGGATGGGGAGGTGGAGGGAGGGATTCAATCAGTTCCAATAGCTCCAGGTGTGCCTGCTGAAACTCTCTCTAGAGGGAGAGTATCTCTGTGTTGAGGCAACCTTGAAAATGGTTTTGGAGTCCCACATCCACATATAGCCAAACAATACTGCTAGATAAAGGCGACTTGTCAAAGCACATTGCATTTTCACCTTAATAAGACCATTATTTTCAGCTAATCCTGTCTAAAATAAGAAATAAAAATCAATAAATCCCAGATCCATGTAATGTATTCCTAAAATGTAATGGAACCTCATCAGTAATGTCTGGTAATTTGCTATCAGCTTGGTCAAGGACAGACAAATTACTTAATTACACGTAACAGTTATTCTGTAAAGACTTAGGAAAACACAGATAAACGTAACTAATCCCTCTTTATTTATTCCCTGCAAACAAAAGCCTAAGGGTTTCNNNNAAAAAAAAAAAAAAAAAAAGTAAAAAAGAAGGAGAGCGGTGCAATTAACGTAATTAGGGACGGCTGCCGCTCAGAGCCGCGCCGCAGCCGCGGGGCGGGTTCCGTGCGCTGCCCGTGCANCCCCCCCGTTGCTCCTGGCCCTTTCAGCTGGCTGGCTGGATAGCTGGAGGGAGAGAGTCAACCAGTTCCCATAGCGCCATCCGGCTTTAGGTGTGCCTGCTGAAAATATCTCCAGTGGGAGCGCATCTGTGTGTTGGGGCAACCTTGAAAATCGTCCTGGAGTCCCATATCCGCAGTAGCCGCGTGTTGAACATCCACTGCCTCCTAGCTTCATGCCAAAGCTGCTTCTCTTTACTTGAGAATAAAATATGATTGCAATCAGGAGAGATAAAGCTTCAGATGACTTGGCATTTTTCTTCCTTGAGTGACTGCATTTCTCCAGGTCGTGTCTTTCCTTTTAAAGAAAATCATCACAACAGCAATTTGTGGGGTATAGGGTCTGTGCTCTTCACATCAAAACAAGAGGAGGTTTTACTGAACTGCTACCTGATCAGGATTGAAAAGATCATACCGCTGAAGCTACCTACACTTCATTCTGCAGCCATCTCTGATTTGCACCTGGCAAACTCACCTTACCCCTGGGGCAGGATCTGTGATTCCTGAAGGTACACCAGGTGACCCATGCTCTCTCCATGGAAAAAAATGTCTTACGAGCAATGGGTGATGATATTGGAGGCTAGTTACTGTCCAAATGCTGAAAGGATCTTCAGGCTGAAGGGAAGCTTATGGAATGCCAAAGAAAGCCTTACCTCTGCAGTGAGTGAGGGAAGACTCTCAGCTCTAAGTCCTCTTCTTGGTTATGAACGCAGGTAACTCCTCCTTGATGGACACTCTCAAGTTCCCTTTGTAGACTACAGGAACCGAAAAGGACACAAAACAATGAGTGTTCTGGGTGCTAAATGTTAGAACATAATCACAGCAAAAAAAAGCAAGAAAAGTCAAAGCAACCCCTCTGGAGAAAAAAAAAAGAACCAAACAAGAGTCTATAATAAATTTTGACCAAAAGACAAAAAAGAATTCCCTTCCTAAAACACATGCAATACAAGAGATGAAGAAAAAGGCAGCCTGATTCTATTAACCAAGTATTAACACCCCTGGCTAAAGAAACCCTGCAAAAAGGAAGGATTAACATTTTCAATAAAGGGGACCAGATATTGCAGTGCTAATCATCAGCACTCTCCACTGACAGAAGAATAGAAAATAATGTTCTTAATAGTGTGAAAGAGAACAGGAGGTACACAGGCAAAGAATTAAAGGTTGCTGCTGGTAAATGACAACTCGGTTAGAAAAAGACATCACAAATAAGGGAAGTCTCTGCAAGAAATAGTAACTATGCAAATTGTCCCAGCATTTCTGTGTCTGGCTGAGCTGCAGTTCTGCTGGTGGGTGTCGTAGAAAGGGCTTTAGCACTAAACATCGAGGCCATGTTTTGCATCGTGATTTTCTAGTCACCATTTTTTGAAAAATAGACCCCAAATGTCCTATACATTACATAATCTTGCAAAAAATCATACTAATTTACTGAGTAGCTCTGAAGTGTAATGCCTTGTGTTCTTGTGCTGCCTGTCATTACAGTAGCAGCCTGCCTGTTACGTTAAGGTGCACGTGGAAAGAAGGGGAATTGTGTTGTGTGATTTAGTGTAAACAGTCACAGTCTCTTTACAACTGAGTCTGCTTGCAGTAGCTATTCAGCATTGGCCTCTAGAAGCTAAGCAGGACTGGGCCATTCCCATCCCTACAGAGCAGCTTGCCAGGTATTACAGGTAAGGAAATTCTGGGCAGGGATCTCAACTCAAAGGAGGGCTGAGGGTGGTGAGGAGGGCAGCTGAAGGCTTTAGGCTTCTTTCTGCTGTCACCCTTGTTAGCACTGCATTTCTCTGTGATGGTCAGTGGCATCCAGACACTTCGGATATCTGGAGCTATGAGTACATGTGCACTTTGTGCTGTTTGGGTGCTGCAGAGCTGATGTGGCTCTATGTGTGCATTAAGTTCACTGTCATACAACATGTGATCAAACCTGTTTCTCCCTTGNTATATATATATGTATATATAAACCTCTTTCGTGGGATGATAAAATACTGGGGATGGAGTTTTGCTCTTTCCTGTTTTCATGCAACACTCTAGTTAATCTGGGGCCTGTGGGTCCTACCATTATATGACATGACTGAATATAACCAAGAATCCTCTTGCTCCCTACCCTAAAATGCCTGCAGAGCCAATTAACATTCATGTTGTACACAGGTAGCATTTTGCCCATTTTTGAGTGACAGTTCTTTGGAGAACAATGCAGATACACACAGTATTAGATTCCCCCACATTTACAGGAGAGTCAAGGAGAAAAACTGTCCTCTCTTGAGACTTCCAGGGCATTTAAGCAGACAGAATTTAATTACTGACAGCATATAAGGATGTTCTCTGAGCTTCTTGGAACAAGAACGAAGAAGCAGGAGCAGGACCAGGAACGCAGACAACCCACATGTTTACTCAGAGGGCTCCTTCCCAAGTTTGCTGAATCATGAACATCCCTGACGCAGGGAATTCTCTCCCTGCTGCTTGTTTCAATCTGTGCTGTGTTAGGGCACAGAGCTCTGGTTTACAATGTGTTTTGATTTGGCTGGGGTGAAAGGTTCTCAGTTTTAAGTATCTTTTTTCTTCCATTAACCCATACAGTGTCACAGAGTCTGCTCTATCTTCAAAATTTCATTCCTGGATCCAGCGTCTGGGGTTTCTCTGAAGTTTCCTCAGGGGCCCTTCAGTTCACAAGAACACTGTTACCAAGAGATTAAATGAATTAAAAATTGATGACTGTTCTGTACTGAATGTCTTGCAGTCAAGGATATTTAAATAGATAGCAGGGAGGGTGGAGGGAAGATTGTTTGCCAGAGTATTTTTTCCTGTTTTTAGATAATAGTTTTATGGGGACAGGGAGGAAGATAAGGAAGTGTGGAGCAGGAGGAGTGTCTGCTGGTTCTGGGTAAGGAAATTTCTCTTATAAATGCAATATTGAGAAAAAAATAGACTGCTCTAAGAGAGGCACTTTGCCTCAACACAGAAGACAGAGAGAAATCAGAGAATTTTGCAAATTAATGTCATTTGAACCCAAAGGCTGTCTTGGCGGGACTGGGCACTTTGATAAAGAGTACTCTCCTGTGTGAGTTCATTACAATTTCTGGGGATGAAGTGGAACACAGCCAAGTGCCATGATGGTGGCACACTGTGGCTACTTCATAGAAGGGCAGAGTGCAAGGCAGAGTGAACAGAAGAGCCATTTTTCCCAATCTACCCAGCTTTAGAGTTAGCCAAGATTCAGTGCTGCTGAAGTCCCTGTTGGCCATGGGCTCCTGCCTGTGTTATCTGATGTCTTTTTTATACCATCTGGTGTGATGGTTCCTGAGATGGCAGTGTATGTGTGTGGCAGATGTTTGTGCCTCTGTTTGCCCCAGTGCTGCTGCTGGAGGTGGGTGGAGAAGTGACTGGCCCTGTGTCCTGGCCATTCTAAGAGAGTTTCATGTCTGGTTTAAGTTTATGAGACTGTTATGGTTCACATGATAACATGTTCACAGTTCAGCTCTTTAAACCAAGACAAAAGTTTTAAAAAATGCTGGTGACTATGGTTCATTTGTCTTCTGATTCCCATCTGGAGACAATTTTAAAAGAGGTATTCTTTACAGTCTGCTCTGAACCTGTTGGGCACCTTTAAAAGTATCATGATCTGGTACTCCAAATCATCTCTCTTTTCTAAGAACGATGCTTGAACTCCATATGCACCCCTAACTTCACCTCAGAACCTCAGAAGGTGGTTCTGCACTGCACAGAAGGTAAAATGTTCAGAGATGAGAACAATTTAATCCTGATGGATCAGATCTGCTAGCAGACAGGGGTGTAAACTGGTTTATGTGAACTGTCTTTCTGCCTTTATTCTACATGAAACAGCAGTAATTTTTGGCATCATTCCAGTCTGGATTGGTGACTGACTGGCCTTCTTCCCTGTCTGTAGCTGCATAAAAATAATGTCCCTGTGTCAGTGTCAGTAGTAACGGAGAACCAGTGAAGCAGAAGAGGATATTTTGTGTGCCATGAATTTCCATGCTTCAAGATACATTAGTTATGAATATGAGACTTGAGTTCAAATTCAGAAATACAGATAGGTGGAACAAACTCCATAGGCCACTGGGGAAAATCCACAAATCCGCTGAGCAAACTGCTATAGACTCTCCATGCGTGCCTGGAGAGGGAGGGAGAGGACAGGAAATAGTGAAGGAGAGCACCAAAGAGCACCTTGTTCACCATGTTTGGAATATAAGTTCAAACAAATGACAAAACTTGTGACATCCAGTCTTGATTGAGAGATGAATGAATACCTCAATAGGTCCTCAGAATAAAACAGCATTAGATCCTTGTATAATTCAATATGTTGGCTAACTCATTAAAATGAATGGTCTCAGTGACCACCCAAGCTGTATTTTTCTTGTTTCTTTAGAAACTATTAATTTCCTCAGAATTAAAAACTGTTTCATTCTGAAAAGTAGCTATTACACATTCATGTGAGCTAATATTTTTATGGTCTGCCTTAGTTGTATTAAAACCAAAGTCATTCAGGTTTCAAAATGTAATTGACCCAGTTAAAGTACAACAGCTGTGAATTTATTTTTCTTTCTAGTTTTGCCCCATGAAGTGAGCCTGGGTTTTTTTGTTTATTTTTTTTTTTTTTTTTGGTAGAAGAATGAAGAAGGAAAGCCTCAAATACATGGATATAATTGTCTTCATTAAAAGCTGGCTGAAAAGACTTTATCCTGTGGGGTCTACTCTCTGTCTCTCTGAGGTAAGTTCCCATGTATTTTTCATGGGAAACTTATTGCCAATGAAACCTGTATTCTTGCACTGATACATAAAAGTGGATGTTCTGTACTGTTTCATCATGCTGGGTCTCCTGGGAAGAGCAGCTCATTACGGCATCAACTGTCCCTGCCCTTTGCAAAAAGCTCCACCAAGGTCATATCAAGAGGTGATGGATAAAGGCAAGCTTTAACCCTTGACCTTGACTTTCCTGGTGCTGAGTGTTAATAAATCTACATTTAGGGGTAGATGTTTTCTCCCAGCTGCTTTTTGTTTGGGAAAGGGGGTGACATGCTGTCGCACAACAGGTTGCATTTCCTAGGGCAATGCTGTGTGTCCCCAGCACAGAGCCCTGCACCCGCTATGGAAGGATGGCTGTGAACAGGGCTTAGATGTGTGGTGGGGCTCAAGCCACATGATAGTCTGAGATGTCAGAATATATGGGCTCTCTTGTTTTCACAAGGGAACACTTTGGTACCACGGGAAACAGCAAGGTTTCTTCTCTTTCTGCTGGAGCATAGGTGAGGCTGAAATGTTTACCCATGTCGTTGTCTTCAGAGTGGTGTTTGAGGTGACCTTCAAGCAGCTAAAACCTTTTAAAAAGAAGTCCCCTCCCTATCACACCCATGGGAAACCAGCATTGGTGAAAACCGGGAGGAAACAATTCCTTTGAAAGGTTTCAAAACTACGGAGGTATCAAGAGCACTCTTCAGCTCTCTTTTTCAGCAGCCTCTTGCTAGGTGACCAGGAAGTTTTTCCCAGAGCTGTTTAGTGCCATAGCATTGTGTGTCCAGGAAGGAGCAACTCAAGTGAAGGAGAGACCTCTGTCATCTTGTCTGCCTTTCTTTCTCTGTTCCTCTGCTTAGTTTTCTCCAAATGCTGTCTTTCAATTTATTTTCTTCACATTCTCATCCCATTTTCCTCAGCTCTCTTCAGTGAACAGCAGCAGGCCCACTCCATCCTCTGCATCATTTTTCGTAGTAGCTGTAATGCTGCTGGCTCTTATGTTTCCCAGTGGGGAAAAAGGCCATTTGGGGCACACCTCCACACAGATTAGAGAATGAGCAAATTAATGTCCTGGGCTGATGCAGTGTGCTTCTGAACACTTGGTTTCTTTTCTGATGAGAAGTATTGCCCTAAAACTTCCAGTGCATGAAAGCTGCCTGTGATAAGTGAGGTGGAAAAATTAGCTCCTGCATAGAGCTACTCTCAATGGCTCTGGGCATTTAAGTGCTGTCATCTTTCAGGGAAGTTAAAATGCTCTGTTCCCTGTGTCCAATTAGCCCTATAATCAACTTAGCAGAATGTGGAGCGGGAGTGTGCTGAGATGGGGTGTAGTCATTTTGTCAGAGGATATATTCAGATTGATCCCAAATCGGGGCAAGGACCCGCAAGGGGATCTTGGAACAAAGGGCAGAGATTATACTGAGCTACTTGGAGCCTTTACAAAACTGGAGGAGAGGGAGGAGGGGAGTGCTTTCTGCACACTGGAGAAGAAATACCAGAAATGTCAGAATTATCAAGCCCAGAAGTTAATGACACAATGGTTTGGGTTTTATTAATTTAATGCAAACATTCAAGATTGCTGTAAAAAATAAGCAGCCAACAACTGCAATGAGATGTCAGCTTTAGAAATACCGGGGTTAGCAGGTAATTGCAATTGGCTCTAGTACTGCTCCCTTTTGTCCTTTCTAGGCAGTAAGGCTTTGTCCCGTGACTGCAATTTGTTTAAACTCCTCTATTGCCAGAAATTTGTTTAGCTGTATCTTTTTGAGTTTCTGATTCTACACAGATTAAATAGCTGGAATGGAACCTTTATCCCTTCTAAGCCTCACAGTTTGTGCAAATGTGTTAGAGGAAGAACTCACAGCCCTGCAGTTAATCGGCCAGCACTTTGGAAAAGTGAGATCTTCCTACACAGCTTCTTTGGAGTGGGCACCAGACCAACATTTGCTTACGTGATTGGCCAAGGTGACAACTGATGTCAGAACAGTTTAATGTGGCACAATGCTTTTGCATCCAGGGCAGGCTCTCTGAGACATCACTGCTCTGTCTTTGCATAAATGTTTCTGACAAATGCCCATTTGCTCCTTGGATGAGCTCTCTCAAGCCCCGGCATTTAGTGCAGAGGTCAAAACAAAGGCCACATGAGTACGTCAGCAATCCATAAACCAGAGAACAAGAAAGGCCAAGATGGAAATATAAAGACCTTCCTCCAAGGAGGCAACTGAAACTGCAGTACGTTTTTCTCAGCTCTCAGAGTAATCTGTAGAGCAAGGAGGCAGAAAACAAGATGGAGTGAGAATAAATAGAACAAAAATTGCCTCCTGGTGGCAGATGACATAGAAGTATACCATTAGGTATGCACCCAAAGTGTGTGTTACCATTCAGTGGGACCTTGATAGGCTGGAGAGCCGATTGGAGAGAAACCTAATAAGGTTCAACAAGGGCAAGTGTAGGGTCCTGAATGTGGGGAGGAATAATTCTAAGTACCAGTACAGGCTGTGGGCTGACCTGCTGGAGAACAGCTCTGCTAAGAAGGACCTGGGAGTCTTGGTGGATGACAAGCTGACCACGAGCCAGCAGTGCCCCTGCTGCCAGGAGGGCCAGTGGGACCCTGGGTGCATCAGGAAGAGTGTGGCCAGCAGGTTGAGGGAGGTGATCCTGCCCCTCTACTCAGCCCTGGTGAGCCCACATCTGAAGTGCTGTGTCCTCTGTGCTGAAGTTCTGAACTCCTCCGCACAAGTAAGACAAGGAGCTACTGGACAGGGTCCAGCAGGGACCACCCCAAAGATGATTTGGGGTCTGGAGCATCTCTCTCATGAGGAGAGGCTGCAGGAGCTGGACCTGTTTAGTCCAGAGAAGAAAAGACACAGAGGGGCCCTCATCAATTCATACAAATATCTCAAAGGTGGGTATCAGGAAGAGGGTGCCAGACTCTTTTCAGTGGTGCCCAATGACAGAACGAGGAGCAATGGCCCCAAATTAAGACACAAGAAATTCCACCTCAACATGAGGAAGAACTTTTTTACATTGAGGGTGGCAGAGCCCTGGAACAGGCTGCCCAGAAAGGTCATGACTCTCCCTCTCTGGAGATATTCCAAACCTACTTGGATGTGTTCCAGTGTAGCCTGATCTGGGTGACCTTACCTTGGCACAGATGTTGAATTGGATGATCTCCAGAGGTTCCTTCCATCCCTAATGATTCTGTAATTCTGTGATCAGGTCTTGAGGCATAGTTGACCCAGTCGAGCACTGTGATGGTTGTGTAGTGTTGTCAGTAAAGGCTCATCCAACTCAAGTATGAAGTCTTACTCTTTTAACCAAGCAGTAATCTCTTATCTTGTATTCTGCTTCTTCGTGATCTCTTCCCTTGAGCTCTGGTTGATTTTCAAGAAGAGACATTTTCTTCATGCCCTTCCACATCTGTCTCATGTTTCTCCTTCTCCTCATTTATGCCTCTGATGTGGGTGCTCAAATTTTGGTGCAGTTGGTCCTTTGGCTGTGCTGGCCTGCTACTGTGTTGTACGTCAAGTTCTCAGGTCAGGGCATCATCCCCAGTCTCTCTTCTGTTGTCACAGAAAATGAAAAACTTGTGTCTCTACAACTGCACATTAAAGTGATGTCATTTTAGGAGCAGGCAGTAGTTCAGAGTTTCATGTCCAAAACATGGACTTGATGGATTTGTCTACATTCAGGAACTTCCTGTCATCCCCAGTTTCATCCTGTTTGATACAGATCTCCTGCTGAGTGACAAGTGGTGTGAGCTTACTGCAGCAACAGAAGGTGAGGGGAGTAGTTATTTTTAATGCCCTAGGGGCACCCTTTGTCCAGATTACTCCTTTGTCCTCACTCCATATCCCTGTTCTTTAAGGTTCAAAAGTTGCCATGTGCCCTCAGCATGGCTACAGGAGGGGAGAGATAAACCAGTTTATTTCTCTTCCCCAGCTGTACTGAAGCCAAACAAACTTTGCACCTTTTTGCAGGCAGCATTTAGTATTTAGTGTTTTCTTCCTGATAGTCTGCCAAGCAAAATCTTTACAGAAAAAGGCCTGGTGATAGAAAAAGGCTGGAGCAGGAGCTGTCTCTGTCTCCCAGGTCGGGGAAAGGTCAATGCACATTAAATGAATATTGCTGGTGCTCCTGTTACAACAAGGTCCAAGCAGTTCAAAGCCAGGCTGCATCATCTGTGGCTGAAAATAATTTGCAGTGCTGCTTCCTGAGCAGCAGATTGGCTTCCCATTACACAGGCTAATGAGAAAGTGTCACAAGTGGTCTCAGTAATAATCTGCAGCAGACACCCTCCCGCCCCTTCTCAGCACACTTGCAGTGATTTTGATATGAGAAAGAAAGAAAGAAAGAAAGAAAGAAAGAAAGAAAGAAAGAAAGAAAGAAAGAAAGAAAGAAAGAAGGAAAGAGAGAAGGAAAGAAAGAAAGAAAGAGAAAGAAAGAAAGAAAGGAAGGAAAGAAGGAAGGAAGGAAGGAAGAAAGGGAAAAGAAAGAAAGAAAAAGAAAAAAGAAAAAAGGAAGAAAGAAAGGAAGAAAGGAAGAAAGGAAGAAAGAAAGAAAGAAAGAAAGAAAGAAAGAAAGAAAGAAAGAAAGAAAGAAAGGAAAAAGAGAAAGAAGCATATTCTCACAGTGTGTTCTTTTGTATGCTCAGCCTGAATCTGCAATTCAAAGCAATGGGATCAAGAGGACTGGAAGTGAGAGGTTCGTGTGCTTACATCACCACCCGACTGCTATTCCACTAAAGCCCTCAGCGAAGCAGAGCTGTTGGCTCCTAAGGGCAGTGTATGGCATATCCCTGGCATCACCTGATTGCACAGTGGTGTTTTCGGATTTCCCAGGTAAAGGTATCTATTTTTGAGACTTGTCCTTTTGCAAAACCTCCACTCCCCCTCTCCCTGGACTGTCTTGTACCTAGCTGCCAACAATAGAGCAAATGGCCTCTGATCCCTGCAGTGCCATGCCAGTTTGAAGCAAAAGCTCAGAATCTGGGTCAGGACAGAAATGAAAAGATGCTGACCATGAATCAGTGCTCACCACTGAGCCTCCCAGTTAAGATACAGTGAGGGGAGGCACCTGACCTTCTGGATGCAACAGCATGGGGATTCTTACTGGGCTGGCGTGTTAACAACAGTACTAAGCTGTTACATTACAAACTCTTCTTGGCCATGCAGTACATCTCTTTTTGCATTTCGATAGCTGAGGAGGAAGCACAGTGCCCTCTGCCCCTTAGTCCACTTTTGTTTCCAGTGCAGCTCCAGGGAGGAACAGCAACAGCCTTTGTAATACACTGCCATGATGCTGACAGGTCAAAAAGCACCATTATCATAAACCACCTCTTTCCAGGCTAAGGCCAAGGTTTGCGAAGATCAATTTTCCTGCTTTGCATGCTTCCAGGAGCCTTCACTAATTGCACTCTGTTACTCATAGACCATTGCATTAACTCTGGCTTTCTAAAGGGCCCCACCAGAAACACAGCAGACATAAAACCAGCAGAGTATACCACAACCTTGGAACATAAGTATTCCTTCTCTAATTTATTTGTGGCCCACTATTGTGTATCGTACATCATGTTGCAGAGGTTATGAGAGTAAGAAGGTCCTCACTGCTGCCTTCTGGGTCAAGCCAAAACCTTGGGGGAGGAGGTGAAAGGAGGATGATTTCTTTTTCCCTAAGCAAAGGTGGACATGGTACAGCTTCCCCAAATTAAGGGTGGGATGGGCAGTGGGCAAAAGGAGCAATAAGCAAGGAACAGACTGAGAAGCATGTGAGAGAAGAAGGAGGCCTGACAGGGAAGCAGGCTTACTGCCAAACCTTTGTGGGGTATTTTTGGCTCGTGAAGGCACTGAAAGTTGAGCAGAGACTGGAGGAAAGTGCCTACCTTTCCAGAAGCCAGTGGAAAGAAGGAAAGGTGTTTATGGAAAGAAGGAAAGTTGTTTACCAGCCTTTCTAGTTCATCTTTTTCAGTCATTCTTCCTAAATTTTCCCCATTGAAATAATTTACCTATCTTTAAGTTATTAGCTGTATATTTTATTAAGACCTGATTCTATGAGAGTCTGGGATTCTCTTGTGTCTTCTGTGTGATGGATCCAGCTGGAAGAGAGAGGACATCAAAAGGTCTGCCTTAAATCTGTAGTCTTTTTTGGACACAGACAACCTGGGAAGTATGGTGCGTTCACTAGGGGAGGTGTTTGCTATTATCAGCATCACTTGAATAAAGAGAATACCCACAGGCATGATGCCCTACATATGCTCACAGGGCTTCAGGGCTGCTTGTAATCTTAGGTCCTCAGTCCCTTGAATATCTTTCTGGACCACCACTGCAGTGTCATCTAAATGTCTCACCTGGGGACCTTTTCTCTGGTGTCACAGATCAGTAACTCACTGGTTCCTGGGCAGGTCTCACTCTGGTGAGGGCCAGAAGCTTCCTGCTGAGACTGAAGGAAGCTCTGGGCCTGCATACCAATTTTTCTGCAACCATAAAACAAGTCACAGATTTTGAGACCAGAAAGCTAAAGCAGAGCATTCTTCATGTTTAATCCTCCCCAGAAGTCACAGAATACCCAATGCAACCTATGATAAATTACAGACTTTAGATGGAAGACCAAAACAGTGCATTCTTATCACTGTGCACTTGCCTTTTTCAGTGTATGCCTGATTTTGACTCACAACTCAGTATTCTTCCAAAAAGTAGCTTTTAACCTAAGATATAGCATGGGTCAGGCTCTGTTCTCCAGAGCAAGTGATTACTATTATAAAGTTGAAGGGTTGCTAAAAAAACAAGTGTGAAGAATTTCTGTGAAGATTTTCTTGGCCATTGGTAAATGTTTGCTTTAATTGACTGTGAGGGCTGTTTCAGAAACAGACCAGTTTAACAACATAAGGCTAGCTACCATCACCTCTCCTTTCTGCAACAGATACTTGTGCTGCAGCATTGTGAGAATTTAAAAAGGGGGGGAAAGGGGCAAAGAGGAAACAAGACAGATACTCAAAGAGAGAACAGAATGTAGTGAGTCATGTTAGTGACCCATCTGTCACCTGAGTTCAGAGTGGTTTGAGATTTTGAAGATATTATGCATAGGAATTCTACCATTAATACATTTTCTACATTTAATTATAATTAGAGAGGGGTTTCTATTAGATTGTAAGAAGACATAACCAGATTGTGAGTGCTGTGCCTGACTTTCCATGGGATTTTGTAAGGCTGGGTTAACCAGGAGACCCATGAAATTGTGACCTAGCATTTGGGAAGCAGCCCCTCAACTAATCTGTGCCACCATGTGACTTAACCTTGAATCTAGAAGAGACATTGAAACCCATAATAAAGCCCCAGGACTGACAGTCAGGACATGTTACAGAAAGGAACATCACTGTGGTCTATGCTGTGAAAATACTAACCGTGAATAATAAGAAGGGATAGTTGAAGGGAGGAAAGGTAGTAACTTTCAGGGCATAATAACACTTACAGGTTAATCAGTCTCACAGGTTAATTCATCTCTGTGGTCTCCTTGCCATTTAAAGTTCTCCTGCCACAGCATACTAATGGGGAGCCATAACTGGTCAGAAATAGAAAATATTTCAGCCTCTGGGGTTCTGCCTGATCTGTGTCATTGCCATTAAATGTAAACTGTCCTTAAACAGGCATCTTCAAGAGAAAACTGCTGTGTGGGAGAGAGGGAGCTGAGACCTCTGTGGCTTCCTTCTGGTGCTTTCTCTCTTTCAACTGTGCAGATGTTACTTTCCAGTCGGGTTTAAGAGAGAATCCCTACTGTTGAGAAGATTAAGGGATTAAACAGAAAGGGCTCCATTGCAAGAATTTCTCTTCCAGCTGGTGCTCAGTTGGGGTAGAAAGTTTTCTGAGATAGGGAGATACAGATATGTTGTACATACAGATATATTTGGTTCCTCTGATTAATTCAATATTAATACAGTGTCACATTTTCCCTTTTAGAAAAATATAGAAAATTAAAGTAAGATAGTGCTGCATGCTGTCAGTCTTTAGAGGAAATCTGTAGGGACAATTGAAGTCCTGAAATTATTTTTTTACAGTCTTTTAGTTTAGACTCATGACCCTCTTCCCTTCCCCATGTAATTTTAATATTTTTTCTTTTCGTTTTATCACAAGTGTCAAAATTACAAATCTATGACTGGATAGAGTAGGTGAACTGTGAATTTTTCTCTCTTTTGCTGGGTTAAGCCTTACCTTTCAAGCTGTTTTATACATAAAGACATTCAGCTGTCTCTGATCTTCACAAGCTTTCTCTTGGTTTCTTTAGAACACAAAAGTGGAGGGCTCAAGCAATCCAAAGCCCATTGAAGTGAATGGTCCATAAAGATTAGAATGCCTCTTTCTTACCATGTCTTTTTTGGGGGCAGAGAGCGTGGCGCAGAAGACTGGGTGTATTGGGGAGGAAGAACTGTACCCAGCCTTTCCCCTTTGTCAGTGTTACAGGATTGCTAATGCACTGTAAAGGTGGTTTGAACTTAAAAAACTCAGCTAAAATACAGGAACACATCTCATTTTGTATTGCACTGAACAGGCACCCTGTGCAGTTAAGCAGGGTGTAAGAACAAACCACGAGCTCGATTGACTGATCCCTGATACATGGGAAAACGTGCAGCTCATTGCTGGCTTTTTAGTGCAGTATTTTCTTCCCATATTCTTTGCTCCGCATTATTTCTACCATGTTCCCTCTTTGGATTTACATTTTTACCTTCTTTCCACTTTCTTTCTAGAGGGTCTGATCAAGGAGGCCTGTTAAGGACATTGCCATGTTTCAGTTCCAGTTTAAACATGGTTATTACTGTGGATACACCAATAACCTAATCAGCCTTCTTCTTCCATCAGACTCACATTCCCCCTATGGTTGTTTTACCTCATAAATCTGATTTTCTGGGATAGGAAATTTCAGAATTGCAAAGTTTGGCTGCAAATGGAACAGAATGAATTCCCATCCTTTCTAAGTGCCTTGAAGGGGAATTATAAAGGCTGGTGCAGTTTCTTCTCAATTACTTATATGATTAGAGAGGCAGTAGTCAGGACAAGGAGAAAAGATATCACATATTCTCTGTACAGATCACTCATATTTTATAGTCATTTACCCTTCATTTCATAATAGAAAAAGAAATCACCAGCACAGTAATTTCTTCCTATTTTCTTGAAACCACAACAAAGTAACCACAACAAAGCCCTTACAGATTGAAGGTACATGGGTTCATATAACTTGGGCAAGATTTATACTAAGAAGAGGACGGGAATTCTCAGTTCTCTGCTGGATCTTTTTCAGTTAAGGTTTTACCTTTGGTTTTGTTTGCTTGATTGATATTTTGGGGGTTTTAACTGAAAATTAGCAGAATTGCAGTGCCATTAATACTCACATGTTTGTTGATACCATCCATGCTGTTGTGGGCAGCAGCAGGGCGAGTTCTTCAGGGACCAGTAGATTCATTCTTCCTCAACCCCACCCATTACAGCTGTCAAGCAGTAAATGAACTGGTTCCTCATGTTAGTTTAGCGTTGGCTTGTGACCTATATTTTCCAGGGTGCTTTATCTGCCTCCTCACCGGCACTGTGAGGGGCCCAGCCCTGTCCTGTGGCTCCCCGTGCGCAGCCCTGGGACCGCCGCGGCCCCCGGCCAGCTGGAGGGTCCCAGCTGGTGTGCTGCCACCACAGCCCTGCTGGGCTCCACCTGCCCCAGAGCACAGGGCTTGTCACTCAGGGGGGACTGACACCAGCTATTAGTCGTGATGGACGCACACTTGACTAGTTCTGATAGTGGTATTTTCTTCCAGGCTGTGACATTATTTGAACAGATCACCTTTGTTTAGCACTCTCCACGCTCTCATTTGTCAAACAGTTGTCTTGAAACAATGTGACTATACGAAGTTCCCAAATATGTCTATGTTTGAAGCCAATTCTCTTTTTTTTCAGTCCTTCAGGTGCCACTATCCGGAGTCTAAACACCTCTGTGAAAATACAGCTTGGAAATAATTAATTCCCTGCTTGAGCACTCAAGAGGATTTTCCTTATTGCTCCTAACTGCTGGGAGCATGTTCAGCTGCAGCTCAGTCAGAGCTCTGATTGTTCTCTACCTTTTATGGCAGCTACTTTGGTTAAATGAAGTTTCTGGAGGGGACATAGCAATATGGGTTAAAGATAAACTGGGCAGACCCCTATGTAGGATATCTTCTTGGTCTCTGGGAAATTGTCCACATTTTCCTCATTCTGAAACCCTGATGGGCAGGCAAGCAAGCTTCAGAGCCATGTTGCAGCAACCGCCAGGGCAAGCAAGTTGAAACCATGTAGAAGTGCAGTCTTGCCTACACAGAATCTTAGAATCATCCAGGCTGGAAGAGACCTTTAGGGTCGTCTGATCCAAGTGTCCACCTGGCACTGCCACTGTAACCCCTAAGCCACATCACCCAGAGCCAGATCCAGATGCCTCTTGAACAGATCCACCACCATCCTGGGCAACCTATTCCAAAGCTTGACTACCCTAACAGTGAAAAATATTTTTCTGATGTCTAATCTGGACATCTCCTCTCTCAGTTTAGGGCCATTCCCTCTAGTCCAGTCACTGCAGGCATGGCAGAAGAGATCGGCCCCAAAAATCTCCTTTCAGGGAGTGGCAGAGAGCAATGAGGTCCCCCTGAGCCTCCTCTACTTGAAACTAAACAACCCCAGCTCCCTCAGCTGTTCCTCAAAGACATGTTTTCTAGACCTCTCACAAGCCTTGCTGCCCTTTGCTGGACAGGTCCAGCTGTAGAGCTCAGCACCCATCAGTGCATGTCTGTGCAGTGCTGAAATACAGCTCTGCCAATAGGAAGATGGGAGATGGAAGCAGTCAGAGAATTGCCTGCCAGTGAGTACAGTATGCATATTGTATGCCACAGTTAAGGAAAGAAACAGCTAACAACCCTTTCAGTAGCACAAAAACAAGATAACAGTTTGTTACAGTACATCGTGTATATCAGCAATCACAAACTCAAAGGAGTATTGTGGATACGCAGAATGGAAACCAGCTAAAGGTATCACAATACATTTTCACTCTCAGGCAGGCAATTATCTTCTCACTTTTTAGAGAAATAATGCTTTTGAATGCATCAGCAAGCTGAAAATGAAACATGTTTTCAATATTAGAGGGGACACATTCCTGGTCAAATTGGAAATGTCTGTCTCATTTTTAAAATCTTAAGCTATTCCCACCCCTCTCCCCAAACACCCAACATTCATTTCAAGTCCAGCAGGATTTTTTTTTCTTGTTAACTGCTAGAGGGCTGCTAGGGGCTACCTACAGCAACTCAAAGCAGGACTGTCACCAGCAATCAATTAGATCATCTGTGGCTTTGTTTAGGTGAGTTTGGAGATAATTTGTGGCTTTGCAACTACCAGGTGTATCCATACCGTGCTGGGGATGGATTCCCACAGAGGTGGGCTCACTTCTTACAAATACAGAAAATATTCTGGTGGGTTTTACTATGCCTGCTCAGTATGGCTCAGTACAATGTTGACAGTATGTGTGCACACATCAGCAGAGGTGATGAACTGTCCATTAAGATATCTCACCAGATTTTAAAGATACTGGACACTAAGAATATCTGTATTTGTGGTTCCGCACCACACCTGAGATCAGTACAGAATTATCAAAGAACCTGATTAGTGTAATGAATTTTGATTCTGTCCAGAAGCTGTAACAAATCAGTTTGCTGAGCCAGTGTCACCTGAGGCGTATGTGGGCCCATAGTCATTCCTGGTGAAATTAGAGGAGGAAGAAAACTGTCACTGCAGAAAAATAAACTTGCATGCTGAAATGTACACTGCACATAGAAATTGAGCTCTGTTATTTTACTCAGCAGGATCATGTGGTGATAAAGTGGGATTGCTCTGGCATTTCAGAATTGCTGTTCTGTGTCGTAACACAGTCCTCAAAATGTCAGAGCCTTGAGGAAGTGATGGACTAGTTCTTAGCAGGAGCAAATCCCCAGAGCTACCCTGGGTGCGTTGATTTGCACCATGTGGAGATTTTGTCACAATTTTAGTCAACAAAGAAAATAATTAGGGGAACTAAGTTTATTAAATTTTAATAAAACCTTTGCTTTTGTAAAATTTACATATTTCCTTATCGTGTAAAAGGTTGCATTTCTGTAGAGAAAGGTTGGACTTTGCTAACCCCCTTTGCACCAAACAGCACAAGCCCCTACATGGCTGTGTTATTATTACATTAACACATCTCTATGGTTACACCACAGAAACCTTTAAGTGTGAATGCATTTTTTCTTTTAAGTACCAAGATGTTCCTGATGGAAAAAAAAAATGACCTCTTCTTGGCTCCTGAGATAGAGTCAGGGATGTGATTAATGCTGAATGTATTCCAGTGTTTTTCCCTGAAGACTAGCTATTAATATTTTCCAGTGATATATGTCCTTTCACTTAACCACAAATGGGTGGTCAGCAAGGCATCTAAGCCCATATTTTGTCTTAAAAAATCACTTTCACTGTACTATCACACATGTGGCCTTTGACTTCATATCCATGGACTGATCCCTTCCAAGAATGCATGAATGGACCCCTCATCCCATCTTACCTTTTTCCCCAGTTATCTGCTGTTCAAAGCAGATTCAACAACCTGTGAAATGGTGGGTAATGCTAGATTTGGTATATTACTGGGTTAACTCATAGTGGCAAGCTGCTGAAAAGCTTTACTCATCTGTTACTACATGCTCTTTGATGTACAGCCTTGTGAAGTTGGTTTGATTTGTTTTTATTTTTGGTGCTATCAGTTGTATCATTGGGTTGGCCCAACAAAATAGTTGACGCTTTCAGAAGGACCCACCTCTCATTTTCTTTTAAGCAAGCATATTAATAGAGAAGAAAGGTATCCAAGATCCAAAGCCGTGCTTTATTACACAGATGTACACAAATAAATGAAATATAAACCCCCTGAAACAAGTTGAACCACAACAAGAACACAGCAGTGGAACAAATCCAAGATACTGATGGGTAAGACAAATTAAATGGGCTTAAAAGTAAAATTGGTTAATCAAGTTTCCTCACTCTGCACTCTGTCCAGCAACTTTCATTTTTTTTTCAAGATCTATGAATTCCTTATGGTCCTCTCTAGATTCTTAGGAAAATCTCCTTTCTTCTGAAGCCCAAACCTTCACTTCCTCCTACAGGCAGTTCTTGTTGTCCCCCCTGATATTTTTTCATCTGCCCTGTGGTGCTGCCTGCTCTGTGCTCATGGTCTCTGCCACGCTGCATTGCTGCCAAGAAGGAGCAGTTTCCTTCCTGTTGCTTCTCCAGCCTCTCCTTGCTGCTGCCCACTATCACAGCCTCCTTAGCAGAGTATCCTGTCCTCATTCCAGGCACCATCATGCTGAGTGCTGTAGGAAAGTTCTATGGGAAGAAACATTTGGCATTGGGCGTGCTAAAAGCGTGGATTTGTTACAATTTACCTTTGTTGTCTCCCCAGTATCCTTCATTATAACAACCTTGACTTCTCTTTAAATTTGATTGCAAGCTGCAAGGAGTGGGGAAACCAGCAGCTGACTAACATCCTGCACAGACAGAATCTGCTCTTTTCCAGACATCCTGGGGATGTTCTCAGAGGACACCAAGGAAAGTAAGGGGACAATGGAGGCAGCTGTGAAGTAGGTTTTGTGTGCAAAGGGTTCTAAAGGAGCAGGACCTGGAATGCTGGCACAAGCAGTCTTGTGGCTTCAAAAGTTAATGTCTGCCAGGGCATTTTCTGTCTCAGCTTTCTCACTTTATCTTCAAACTTTTATATGAACTCCAAATCTGGATTATAAGTTCCTCAGATGCAGTGTCAAATCATTTTGTCTTATTACTGACCTTTTGTCTCCTTTCTGCTCATCAATTCCTCATTCTGTGTCCTGGTGCCCAGAAAGGGAGGTGTCCTGGTGCCCAGAAATTGAAGTGTCCTGTTAGAGTCAATTTTACAATCTATATTCTTTTAAAAACTATGTTTTATAATTTACAATCGTGTGAGTGCATTTTTTGAACCCTGCAATGATTGGACCCTCTTGGCACCAACAGATTTGCATCAAGAGCTCGCTGACCTATGAATTAGTGTCTATGTCCTCTAATAATATCCCAAACACCCCAGTTCAGTCCTTTAAAATAATTGGTAAGACTAAGTTTGCTGTTTTCCTTCATGCAAACAAGTGATAGAATGTAGAAACCAGTGAGCATGCCCCTGGGATCTGGGAGTCTGGGTTTCATCAGGGCTTCAAGCAAATCTCACAGCCACACCCACAAACTATCAGAGGCACAGAGTCATGTTTATATGCTTTTCCCCTTCAAGAAGCTCTTTTTGCTCTGAAAAACCAGGGCACAACTGTTGTGCATGTAATTTCTAAAAGTGCCTCTTCACCTCTTGGTAGCAACCATTTTGACAGAAATGTCAGTATTTCTGCCTTTGAATAATTTTGATGAAAGAAAGGGTTAAAAGTGTCCTCCTTGCTAAGGAGCTAACAGCAACTGGCATCCCTCACTCAGAAAATTTTCTTGAAAGTGCCTGTCCCCCAAGG
>WAAG01049098.1:0-20333 GCA_013390105.1 Tichodroma muraria | reverse complement strand
ACTTGGCAGCCGCGCACCGGCCTCCGCGGGGCGGGGGGAGGCTTTGGGGCTCGTTGCTTTTGTCTTGTTTCTCAACTTTCTGGAAGTGAGCAGGGCGTAGCGGGCTGGGGGAGGTGGTGAGCGGCTCTCTTTTGGGGGTCTCCCCCAGCGCTGCCCCGGCGGGGGCTGCCCGGCGCAGAGCCATCCCCCCCGGCGGCCGTGGCCCCGCGGAGGCCTCCCTTTGGGGCCAGAACCCCGAAGGCACCCGAGGGGGGGTTGCTGCCCACCCTGGGGGCTCGTCACGGGCGGCGGCGGCCTCGCCGAGCCCCCGTTCCAGCGGTGGGGAGGCACCCGGAGCAAAGCAGCAGCGCTGCCCGCCGCGGCACGCTGTATCGAGCGGTTCCTTCTCCCGGGGCTCCGTCCCGTCTCCCCGATGTGCTGCTCCGTGCTTTCTTTAGTTACTTGCCTGGCTTTATTCAGCAGCGCTTCTTTGACTCGGCTCCTTACAGGAACGTCCTTTTTGCCATTCCTTTTTTTTTTTTTTTTTTTTTTTTTTTCCTTCTTTCGCGTTTTTGGCGAGCTCGCGCGTGCGTTTCACATCTGGAGCAGCAATGTGCTTAGCTCTGCACTTTGGCTGCGCCTGCCCCTCTCTGCCCGGCACCGAGAGAGCTTCCCGGCAAAATGTGCCCACCAAGTTGGGACAAACACCGCAGAGCAGATCCACCTCTCCTGACAGTAACCAGCAGAGCATCACTACTCCAGTACACAAGTTCTTTTTAAAAGTCACACATCTCGAATTACCTGATGCAAGTTCGGCTGCTTTTAGGCCCATGTCTCCACATAAGCACTCAGGGAAACTCCATGAATGAAGGCGTTTTAGAGTGAATTTACTTTTATGCAATCTAAGTGAGTTGAACACTTGAAAACCAAACACAAATAGACGCTTCAGTTCTCTCTGATTTGTGTTGACACTTAGCCCAGCAGGAGTGGGTACATTGCCCTGGAGTAGTTCTTGCCAGGATGCAGTGCCAGGGCACTGGAGAGTTCAACCCAAAGTATTTGGCAGTGACCATTCCTCCTTTCTTGATTAGAATTCCTGCCTTCAACTTTTAAAATGGCATAGTGACAAAAATAAATGTGGTTTGTACAAACATGAGGAATCTGTGGTAGAATATGTTGGTGTGTCTTTGCTTGTTTTCTTCTCCAGCAGAAAATGTTGTAATTTTATAGAGATGAAATGTCTTGTGGAATGAGATTCCTTGTGTCCATAATTTACTGATGTTTTGTAACATTAAAACTTACTGGAGGTTTTGTAAGGCAATTGTTTACTTTTTTTTTTTTAAGACAAGAAAAGAAACCTACAGTGCAGCTCTGTGTTACTAGGAGTATGCAATTACTCTGTAGATTCATTAAAATGATGGGGTGGCAGTGGTAGCACTTAGGGAGATGCGTCTGCAGTTACAGTCACTTAGTAATTAGTGAGGTGTTCCTTCCTGAGTTTTGAGAGGGGATAGTCCTGGAAAACCTTCTACTTCTGATCACAGACATCTCGTTTACGATGGGAATTGACACTCTGTTTTCCCAAAAGAGAGGAATCCTTCAGATGATGAATTCCCCTCGAGAAGTTCAGACATTTCTAGAGCAGGGAAACTCCATAGCTGTCTGCATGAACAAATGCAGGCATTAATCTTCTGATCTGCTTGAAAGCTAGATGGCAACTCAAAAATACATTCTCAGATCTCCCAAAAGAAATTTTGACAGTTGTTTTTTCAGTAAGTCCTGGACCTGGTAGGTTAATCTGCATCGTACGTCGTAGACCCCTTGATAATCAGTCAAGTCTGGCGTGTCCTAGTCCCAAGACAAGTCCTTATCCTTTTTTAAAAAATGGATTAAATTGGTTTAAACCAATTTAATTTTTAAACCTGTATCCTTCCCCACTTCTGAACACAGCCCTAGGCTGCACCTCTGGATCAGACAGGAGGATCACTGACAGTTCCTGGCCTCAAGCTGTGCAGAGGGCCTGGGCTTGGGCTGTTTCTGCCTATTCAGAATTTCCCAATGAGAAAAAAATTGCAGCTGGTGCCACGTTTGCAAAGCCAGCTTCTCCACAAGCTCTGAAGCCCCATTTGGCTATAGAGGGTCTAGATGGGAAGATGACGAAGAGGAGTAGAGAAACCAGAGCTGTGGTCCACACTGCCAGCCCTACAGGCCAGTGCAGTACTCCAGGGTATGTGAGTGGCTTAGCCACTCCTAGAGGAGCCATTGCACTAGAGATGGGGAGTGGGTTATTAGCTCCTGGATGAAGCCCCACATTGCTAGGAGGGAGCCTGGCCTCTAGTTTTTAGTATTAACCTAACAAAATGGGATTTGGGTATCTGCATTTCATTTCTTCCTCCTCCAGATATCTTGGGGTTTTTAAAACTCTCTGTGGGTGTCCTGGGAGTGATCTGGAGCAGCCAGGAGTAGTGCATTATAAGATGATGGTTGTGGGATTTGTAGCTGTTGAAGGAGACATCAGTGAGAAGAGGGCAGAGGGGAAATCTGAGGCAGCAGGAGGGTGGGAGTGAGTCAGTTTGAAAGGGAGGCTTTGTTGCTTGCAGAGTTCTTTGAGAAGGGATGGTTCCAGCTTGCCAGTGGGCTAGCAGGAGCAGGATGCCTGCCTAATTGCCCAGTGCCTCGAAGCCTCAGGTGTAGGAGTTACAGAGGTGGAGTTGATCAGCTGTCTTTAGTATGTTGCCATGCAAGTGTCCTCAAGCCTGCTCCTAAAGTACTTCCTCCAGTAAATTATTGCTGCTGAGGAGTGAGGTATCTGCATGTGGAAGGTGTTCATCTTCCTGAGTGCAAATGCTTGATGTCTGCTCCAAGTCCTGTCTTGTAACACCTGACTCTTCCTGCTCTCTCAGTCCAGTTTGTTGTTTGTTCCCAGCAGTTGTTCCTGTGTTAGGTGCCACATGCTTCTGGGTCTGAGCAGCTTTTAGCTGCAGCTCAGTCTGTGTGGTGAAATGGAGTGTAGCTCTCATTTGATTTGCACGGTGTTTCTATGTGGGCACCTTGTTGAGGGGCTGGAGGAGAGAGGAGTGTAGGGGAGCTGCTGTGTTCCTGAGCCATGCTTTAGTGCTGAAATGTGGCTGGCTGTGCAGCTGCCAGGTTTCCTAATCTGTCTGTGGCTGCTGAGTGCCCTGTGCCTTAGCTCCCAACATTTTCTTTATGTGGGCTGGAGGAGCGATTTACAACTCCCTGCCAAATCCTGACATAATTGTGTGTGGCAACCGTGGAAGAGATTGCCAGGTTTACGACTAAGGCAAAGTTTCTTGTCTTTGTCACTTCCTGAGGAAACTTGGACAACTCTTCAGACTTTGGGAGGTGGTTTGCTGCCTACCATCTAAAATGACCTCCATTACTCCTTTCCTTTTGTTTTTGTTTATTACATTTTTGTGTTGTGACTGTGCATCACAGGACCAAAGGAGGTAGGATTGGAAGAGGCTCAGAGGTCATCCCTTGTCCTTAAAGCCCTTCTTATTCCTGACATATGTTTGTTTCCTCTGTCTTTAAAAACTCATGATCTTCTCCCTGGGGTTATGTCCCAGGGCTTAACTGCTTTTACTGTAGAAAGTTTTTCCTGAACATGGTGCCCACATCTTCCCTAGCTGAGACTGTTCTGTGGAAATTACACTATGATACTGAACATAGATCACTGGGGATCTTTTAGTTTGTGTCTAAAATGTTTGTCATGGTTAATGCTTTTATAGCCTACATGTCCCAACACAAATAGGAAAGCTGCTGTTAAAAACAAAACTGCAACCCTGGCTGGGTGGAACCAGTTAAGGAGCTTTCGTCTCAGCAGGTGTGTGCAAGGTGGCCTCCATCGTAGGGTCAGCATCCTGCTGAAGACAGTAACACTGCACAGTGCAGAAGCCACGTGTACATCAACAGCTACAGTGTTGCTGCCTAAAACAGAGCAGAGCAAACACAGGTGGTCATGAAAAGAGGAAAAATGTATTGATTAAGTAAATGTGTGCCTTCTATAATTTTGTCCACAAAAGTATCTTGTCTGAAAGAAGAAAAGAGACTGCCAAGCAATTTTTCCCCCACGTTAATGGCTCATCATCACCTACTCATTCATTCATATTTTATTATGTAAATAAGTAGCTCTGTCATGAGAGAAATTTTTGAGTCATGACCACATGGCTGTCTTGTGAAGTCACTGGTTTGAAGTGTCCATCATTGCAGCCTTTCCATCAAAGGATGCCTTTTTCTGTATCTCTTTCCTAGCCAGTTATGGTTTTGCATTGTAGCGAAACATCAAATTATAGGTAAAACTGAACAGTGATTTTAAGTCTACAGGGAACTGAAAGACATACATATGGTTAGCTGAACTGCATATATCTAATTTTCTTGGGAAATATTTTTTTTCTTGATATTCTTCTTTGGTGACGAATACTCTGAAATTTGCACTTAATGTGGGCACACAGCACTTCCATACTCCATTGCCCTGCTTTGCCAGTCAAAAGAAGTGTACAAGATACTGAAGGAGAGTGGGACTGGTGATTTTGTTTTTATTGTGTTTGTCAATATTGCATAAAAATCCAGTTATGCACCAAGCAAGAAAGGCCTGTTCTCTTGTATCAATAAAGAAGTGTCTTCAGAAGCCTAAAGCAGCCTTTTCATATTATATCTAAATGGCTACAATCAGAGTTTTTGCAATATATACATAAAATACGTAGGTAAACAATTTCTCACAAATTGGAATTCAGGATTTCATGTTGATCTTGGCCTTACTGCTTTCCTGACGTATCTACAAAACATTTTTCTTTACTAATTTCTTCCAAGGGTTTTGTGTGAGATTGCTTAGAAGAGTAGACTGGAATATCCTTCTAGGAAAAGGTGACTGTGGAGGTCACACTCTGCTTTCGTTTCCAGTGGCCCAACCAAACTGGATTTCTGAAGAAGCAGAAGGAGGAATTTGAAGCAGAGTTTAGTTTCAGTAGCAGCAAAGCCTCAAAGGGGAAGCCTGTTACTAATAATCTGCTGGGTAGCAAAAGAGTACCCTGTGGTTGGTGCCTGTTGCTGCACTTCATGGGCTCCCATCTACTGACAACCAGCTCTGAGCTCCCATTCCATGCTTGTAGCTTGCCCTGAATGAGTCCATGCAGTGACTATCACCCAGAAATCATATGCAGGCTGTAGTTTTACTGTCTCTCAAATTCTCTTTAAATTTAGATTTCCCCAGCCCCTTGCTCTTTTTATTTTCTGTCTGAAAAATTGGGAAACTTCTTGGTTTACAGGAGTTCTGGAGGAAAAAAAAAAGACCTACATTCTTTCTTTCTGCCAAAATAAGGAAGTTGAATGACAATAAACTTTTTTTTTTCACTTAGTTGAATGCAGTTTAAGCCCTACTCAGTGAAGTCATGCTGAGGCAGACTATGTGAAGGAGGCAGAAACTTTGCCTCCTTCACATGCAAACAATAGTGGGGAAAAGAAAAATCTTTTCATTTTCATCAGGTGGTTCTTTTTGACTGGCTTAAGCCATATTAAAAGGCCATTTTTAATTTGTGTTTAAAGTTTCTGAGACTGGTTGATGATAGGACTTGTTTCTAAGGTGATAATTTGATTTATTGATAGGATGTGTTGCAGTTATGGTGCAGTTGAGCAATGCAGTTTGCATGGGCAAAGGCCTTTGAGTCTGCAGGGCTTTTGCTTGTTGTGTTCACAAATTACAGTGCTGGCGCATTTTGCTTGTGTTGGGTTGTGTCTGAGCTGGGTGCAGTGTAGGTGCTGCAGACTACAAGTGCACATACAAGCTGGAGAGACCTATTCTTGACGTTTTCTGTCTAAATTTTCTCAAGCTAATTGTTTGTTGAGAGAAGCAGTTACAGGGAGGCTGGAGCCATAACTCTGCTGCACTTGCTCTTTTGCCTCCCTGCTGCTCTTTCTTGCAAATGCCATTTGCCCAGGCTTCAGGGCTGTTAGACCCTCCAGGGACTGCTATTAGTCATGGATTTCCTGGCCACATCTCTCTTCAGATAATATCAGGACAGGCCCTTTTTTTTTTTCATTTCCTGCGCAGTGGTTTTGAGGGGAAGGCAGAGTGGCACACTGAAGTGAACACAGCTGGCTTTAGCAGATTTGCATTGTTACAGAGTGATAGAATGGTTTGAGTTGGAAGGGACCTTAAAGATCATCTGGTTCCAACCCTGCTGCCATGGGCAGGGTCACCTTTCACTAGAGCAGGCTGCTGTTGACCCCATCTTCCCCACAGTTCAGGTGCTGCCTCAGAAAACTTGAGTGCAGGGCAGGGAGTTTCTCCTCAATTTCGGTGGCTCGCCAGTGTCCACCGATGCGGGGTCTGTTTTTGGAGCTGTGGTTTTGGAAGCTGTGGAGCTTCCCCTGCTCGTATTTTCCTCAAGGTGTTTCTGGGGCCAACCGAGTGCCCAACACATGGTTAGAGGTACCATGGTTGGGAAGGGTTCCAAGAGGGTTGGGAAGGGTGGTGGGAAGCTGGGTAGAGTTTGTCTACCTACAAGTCTTACCTCTATCCAGTGCTAATCACACCTATGGGTTAGTTCATCATGCCGATGAGTTGGATCATCCCGTGCTTTTTAGAGAGGGCAGAGCAAGCCTTCAGTGCTTTGCTCCTTGTCATGTCCACCACCACCTCCTGACTGTAGGCCGAGGGCAGCTCTTGTGAATATAACTCTGCAGCCCTGCACCAGAAGGTGTCTGGAGCTGCCAAGGGACACGTGCTTCCAAAGTAAACCAAATGAGAAGATGTTTTTATTCTTACAGAGTTGTTTTTCTTCTCACTACATACCTTCTAGAGGCTGGGTAGTGGTATCAAGGTCAAGGTGAAAGGAAAGTTTTAAAATTCCGTCTCAGTTTGTAAGATGCCAGGAAAGGGACACATTTCAGTTTTCTTCTGAAACACCTTGTGCGCCCTTTCCGTGAATGCTCGCCATTTTGAGCACCACTGCCAAAAGACAAATCCAAGCTTTAGAAAGCTGCCAGCGGAGGTGGATGGGAGGCCAACTGGGAGCACAGCCTTGTGTAAGCACATGCCAGTGGTTGATTTACAGTCTCAAAAAAGCTTTGCAAGGCTGCGCTGAAAGCTGAACAACAGGCAGTGGAACAAACGCTTTTTATTTTTGCCTGGATATTTTTAAACAGAAATGTTGGTTAGTGCATGGGGTTTATATTTTTTGCAGGCGAGGGTAGAGAAGTTATGTTTTTTCACTTTTTGTTTTGGCCAGAGTATGTTCTTATTTGGGCAACATGTGGAAGTGCATGTGCATGAAATCCAGCCACTAAATACTTTGTGTCCCTGAGTTATTGTTTCCTCCTTTGTCAGCAGAGTGACAGGATGCTGCAGACGTCATTGGGTGTCCTGGTTGGACCCGTCAGGGGACTGTAGTCCCTGCAGCGGACTATAAAAAAACTGTAAATGATAAATATTAGCCTCTTACAGGAATTCACTTACAGTTAGGGCTTTCTGAAGCAGATTCTCCTTTCCTTTAAAGCCTGTCTACAGAGCCAAAATGAGTTACAAGAGATTCCTAAAGTGGGTTTAATTCTGAAAAAAAAATAAAAATTGGGGCTCATTTAATTCTGCAGCAAACAAGACTTAAGTGTTGATAGGATCTCATGGTTCATCAGCAAAGCTGTGCTTCTGGGTGACAGAACATGTCTGAAGTCACTTGCATCTCCTTCCACGTTCACTGATGATCTGTGGGATACAACTGGAATAGCTTTAACTTTCTCTATCTTATGCTTGTAATTGGTAACTGATAACTCATCTCCAGTATTGCTGCTGTGTAAATTCTCCAGATCTACCCATTTCTTACTGTGAGGGAATTTAGTGGCAAGAAAGAATCCTTAGGTCAGCATCTGGTGTGTGCCAACAGAGAGAAGCTGTACTGGGAATCACCAGACTTGCCAAAGACTGATTGAAAAGAGCATTTCCTTGAATGTGGTGTGGTATCATGCCAAGGCTCAGCTTGACTCTTGAGACTTCAATTTTTAGCTACTTGATTTAAGGGGGTAAAAGTATGTTATCACTATGGTCAATAGTTTAGGATTTAGAAGCATATTACAACTGAAATATTTGAGGTGTTGGTAAACATACAGTCACAATTTTCATTTTGAGAATCTTCTACTAGTATTTGGAAGCAAATACTAATTTTGTTTGCTTTAGGCAATCTCGGTTAATAAAAAAGCCCCTCAAACCACCAAAAGAAATGAACCTCTCACTGACTGATACACACCACTATAAGCCTCTAAGGGTGCACTTCCACTTTGTGGCTGGATGAATCTTGCAGCTGATTAACTCCTGAAGAGATTTAGGAAATGAGAAAGGGAATATTTTCTTTCTTGAATAGGAAGCCCTTTATCTATCTTTTTTTTTCCTTTTCCTTTGCATACTAAATATAAGTATTTTAGTGCCTATTTTAAGAATCATAATATCAACATTTGAAATACACCTTCTAAAAGCTGATAGTGAACAGGAAGCCTCCAGCCTCTTTTAGGCCAGAAGTCATTCATGGTGCATAGTCCATGCTGACTTCAACCTTTTCAATACTGTGTAGACAAGCTTCCTTTTCGGATATTAATTTCGGAATGTGCTACAGACATGGGGGTTTTTTGCTACATTATCCCTTACACCAGCAGTTTTCTTTTTTGAATGTTATTGCTCTTGTGGAAAATCCAAGGAAGGTTGAACTTTGTTTTTGTCTTGGTTTGGTTAAATGTCAGTGAGGGAATTAAACTTTGTCTTCAAGTGTTATGACTTCAACAGCAGAGCGTAGTTTATGTGAATAGTCTTCAGAATCGATTGTTCTGTCCTTTGATGTTTATTTTTTTCTGCCTTGGATTTTTTTTTTTTTTTCCTGCAGAGTGTGCTTGATAAGAATAAATGCATGCCAGGGCATTAGAACAGACAGTTGGAGCATGTTTTATGTGACAAAAGTGGCAGTTGGATAAAACCAGATAATGTAAATTTGATTTGAGATTTTTTTACTGAAACCCTAATCTGAGTAGCATCCTTAAGCATATGTTTGATTCTGAGCATTAGGGTAATCCCTCTTCAGCAGGGTATCAGGGTACATCCTTCAGCCTTTGCTGCATGGGCTAAATTGACTCCTATGCTTAAAGCTCAGCATATGCTTTAATGCTCAGCTGAATGTGCTGCTGTGTGGAGAATAAGACAAAATGTTTAGGTAAATTAAGTATTTGAGATAACACAGCTCGTGGGTGATTCCTGTCATTTGACAGATAGAGTAGCTGAGATTTACCTATCATGTGGCCAGATTTGTTTTCTCCCTAAGGCTGATGTGGAAAAAGGCAAAGAGAAAGCAAACCTTTGACACCATAAATCCAAATTTAAAAAGATTGTCTGAAGGAGAGTGGCAGTTCTGCAGCCTAAAAAGTTCTTCAGGAATAGTTTATGACACAATGTTGGTCAGGGCCTTGAACACTTGCAAGGATGTGCAGATGAGTAAAAAAAGGGGTGTAGAGGTTGGCGTAGAGGAGATTTAGAGGAACAGAGACTAATGGAGGAGGAGGTGAAGTACTGAAACTGTGAGACCAAGGGAGAACATGTGGGAGTGTTGTAGGGGGACTGGTGAGAGGCAATGAGGAACACGGAGGAGTAAAGTTAGGAGCAAGGGAAAGAGAAGCTGAGGATAATAAAACAGAAAGCTAGACAGAGCAAACCAACAAAAGGTAGCAGAAACAATAACATGGGGTGAAAAAAACCCAGCAACCTCTTCCTTGGTTTTAGCCTTCAGTTTTCTTTTGAATTATTTTAAAACCCTGACTTTGTCTTAGTGCTGTTTAATTTGCATCTCAAAACACTTTTGGCCAGTGGAGCCTGCAGAATTGTTGTTTGCATTGCTTTAAATTCAGCTGTATTGCTCAACCAGTTAGAAACACTGTCATGGATGTGACACAGGGAAGCTTTGGTAGGAGCTCATTGACCAGTTGAGATGTCTTCCTCAATCCCTGTGCTGTTGTTCTGCCATGTCTGGGATCTTTGGGAGCTTTGGAGTTAGTTGCATGTAGTCCCAAACACTCAGGCTGTGACACTGGAAGTGTTTAGTATTCAGACAGTCTGTCTTGAGGGTGACTCCTCAGTACCTTCTGTGTGGCTTTTCCTACTTTGGAGGGAACGATGAAATGCACTCTTCTACCCCTTTGTCCTTTGAGGAGATGTCCTTAAATGTACTAAAATCCATGGTTTAGCATTCCATTTGAAATGCTCCCAGCATGCTTTCAGTTGAGATTTGCAAAGTCTATACACTTTTGACCATTTCTGGTTTCCAGATTTTGAGTGAAGATGAGAAAAATTGGCCAGGTGAATAAAAACTTCCTTCTGCAAGTCAGTTGTAAGTTAGATACTGATTTCCTAGTTATTTTTGTGGTATGGAGAAGAAGGTGCCTTCACAGTAAGAGCAACAAAACGTGGTTTTCCTTAAGGGCCTTTCCCTAAAAGTTGTATTTCGTGGCACTAGTGTTACCAGCTTTTAGAAGCTGCTGCGTTTCATTCCCAGTGAAATCAACAGGAGGTGAACACATTCAAGAAGTCAACTGCTTAAGGGCTACAGCCCTGCACTGATAATTTCTCCCGTTTATGAGCCTGCTCGGTGCAGATAGCTTTACGTTTAGTAACTTCACAGCAGCACACAGTAAATCCACAGATAAAAAACTCAGCCCTGGGTTTTATTATACTGTGCTTGCTGTTATCTCTTCTGTTTACTTGCATGAGTGATAGAGGGGAAGGCACCAGGTGGGTCTTTATATGATGCTGTTTAAAATAAGTGGCGATGTTTGCTGTCTTAGGGAAGACTTTACGTCCAGACAACGTGTGGAATGAATATGAAATCGCTACTAATTGAGGTTAATTAAACCTAACAGTTGGGTGAAACATTTCTTAACACAGATTTAGGTTTAGGCAAACTTCTGATTGTACATTTCCAGTCCTGCACATAAATTCAGGAAATGAAAACCCCCAGTTTCAAGGATTCTAGGCCTCTCCTTCAGGTTGCTTCCAAATGTCCACATGGATGCATAGTTTCTACATGTAATTTGCAGTTAATAGTAAATAAAAAACAGTGGCAGTTTTCAGAAACTCTCAACTTGTCCCCTTCCCCTGATACCCCCTGGAGAAGACACTTGTTCTATTGCGTCTGGAAGGCTGGTGGAGGCAGATTTCCAAAGACTGGCAAATTGTAAAAGCAGCTTGCATAAAGAGGGTGCTGATAGCAGCTGGGCAGCCTTTAGGCTGCTGATAAAGGAGAACAGCTCACACATTAGATGGTTACCAGATGCTGCTGATTTTGCAGGTTGTTGTATCAGCTAAAAGGAACTGATAAGCAGAGGCAGAGTTTCTGGCAATAAATCCAGGTATGAAATCCTTAGTTCCTGTCCCACCCTTGTGGTGTTTCCTGGCCTGCTCAAGGCTGATGGTGTCCAGCTGCTTTGACCAGTAGAGATCAGATGAAGAGTTATTTACTTCTGGCTGTTGGTAAGGTCACATACCCGGTACCAGGGCACTGCTAATTTGGAGCAAAGATCTGTGGCCATGAGGCTGGTTCCTATTTGTTAGAGGAAATGTTAGTTTTTATAGCTACCCCTGAAAGTTCCTTCTTCCTCTCTGTTGCCTGTTGCTGCAAGGAAGAAGAGATTGGGCTTTCTTTTCTCCAGGACTGAAGTTTTCAACTAGTATTTCAGTTGGAACTCATAATTTATGTGGCTTTTTTCTTCCTCTCTGGTATGAAATGCAATAACAAGTTGCAGGTGGGACAGTTGCAAACTGGGAGGAGTATGTCTGAACATGGAATTGAATAGGGCTTATTGAGCTTGGATGGACAAATTTGAAGGTAATTGAGCCCTTCTGCAGTTTTTCCAGGCAATTGCTGGACAATTTTTATACTTAGTGAAATAGCAAGCTGAACGCAAGAGCCATTTTGTCAAATGCTGTGGTTGATGGGCATATTGTTGCTTGTGTAAGAGCCACTGCCTTCATTTAGTAGAAGCAAATGGCTGTTGGTACTTGTCAGCAATCTGCAATGTGAAATTACAGCGTTTGGATTGGATTATCAATTTCAGACTGGTTGGAAGATATTGAATATCTTCTATGTCGGGATAGGAATATAAATTATTTTGTTTTCATATTTACTAGGTGGCACTAACAAGCCTGTATTTCTAAATCATGACCCCTAATGATAAAATTTGGCAATGAAAAGAGGTAGGGTGTTGGAGTATGAACAGCAACTTGTGTCAAACAGCAGTTCAAGTCAAAGATTATCTCCTCATCATGCCAGTATTTTGAAAGTTGCAGCTGTTACAGTATATGCAGGGAAGGTTCACTTAAGAAAAGAATTGTTTGGAAAGAACTACACAGAATTGTTTATCCCATTTTTTGCTGGCAAATTGTACTTGAAAACAACATTTGTCAGGATGCTGTTGCTTAATGTGTTTACTTAACTATGAAAACCTCAGGTTACTTATGCATGTCTGGAAACTAAATTTGGTTTCTCTGATCACTGCATTGCGCAATGGTGATGAAGGATATTTAACCAAATTATTATGCTGGGGTGTGTGCATATGGCCAATAGAGATAAAACCCCTGCAATCAATACTCGTTATCACTGACAATGTGAGGTGCAGTGACTTGTATGTTACTTCCCTTACCTAATTTTTCCATTTCAGGGACAATTATGAGGATTTGTAAGTAGATACTATTCACACATTTTTTACTGTATCTTTAAATAGGAATTTCTCTGTGGGAGGAGTAGTACATCAAGTGGATTTTTGGGACTGCATGTGTGCTTTGAGATAGAGCAGGTGGGAAAGGGACGGCAGCGTGCAGATGTTAAAAAGTCCCCCAAATTTGTCTAGAAAATGAACCCTGGCCATTGGAATTGTCAAAATCTAGGCATTACTATCAATAAAATTGCATGGGCATTCAAGCAGTACTTGCAGTTTTAATTTATTTTAGCTTTATTTAGCTCCTCCCAGTTTGAGGTTTGACTTGCTGGAGAGATCTGTGAAGTTTGCTTTTAGTTCCTATTTCATTGGTGGTCGTACTAAAGTGTCTCTGGTGGAGCTCAGATAGGAAATCAGCAACAAGCTGGCAGCAGGTGAACTAGGTTGGTAGGAGATTAGGGTTCATTAGTTCATTAGGGTGAACTAGGGTGGTAGGAGAGCATGCCGCGTTTTGAGGTCCCCGAGGGAAGCTGTGAAAGCCCCATCCCTGCAAGTGTTCAGGACTAGGCTGGATGGGACTTGGAGCAACTTGATTTAGTGGAAGGCGTCCTGTGCATGGCAAGGGGGATGGAACTAGATGATCTTTAAGGTCTCTTTCATCCCAAACCATTCTGTAATTCTGTGATTCTGTAACGCGCTTTCTTACCGCTTACAAGGCACCTTGTAAGTCAGGGTGGGTTTAGTGGGTTTATACCATGGTCAGGAGGATCCTGTGATCCAGAGGTCAGTAAAAGGCAATTAGAGGTATGATTCTTGTTTGGATGATAGTGACTCCATGAAGTCCCACAGCTATAGTCTCTTAAAAATTAACCCAAAAATTTATCCTCTGCGGCATACAACATCGTTGATACTCTGCAGGTTTGGGTGGGGGTTTTGTGGTTTTTTTCCTTCTTTGTTCATTAATACAATAAATTAATTGTGGGCTAGGGGCACTCCTTTGAAGCTGCCTTTGCCACGTTCACCCTACCCATTGCCACACAGGGCTCCTCAAGGCGGTACAGCAGTGAGAGCTGCCTGTGATTCCAAGGGAAGGCGCTCAGGCACTCTTCTTCAGGCACCCTCTCAGTCTGTCTCACCTTTCTAGTTCTTGTAAGTTCATCCTGCTGTCCTCTTTCCCTCCTTACCAGGCTTTTGGCCGCCGACTCAGGCGGGCACTGCGCCCAGCGCCCCTTCCCGCTTCGCTCGGCTCCCGGCGGGGCCGCGTGGGCGCGGTTCCCTCGTCCCGCCGTGCCGGCAGCCGCCAGGGGGCGCCGTTGCCCAGCTGTGCCCTCCCTCACGGCGCCGCGCGGCCCGGCCCTTGCGGAAGGGTTCCATGGCGGCGGCGGCTCCGTGGTGGAGCTTCCTTTGGCGGGCAGCTGTGCCCGGTAGTGCGAGGGGTCTTGTTTCTTGCCACGGGTTCAGTCTTGAGTCTGTTTTATTGGTGCGGAGTTGTTTCCCGTGACTTAATCAGCCAGTGCCTTGTTTGACAGTGGAGTCCCCCAAAGGCTGGACTGCTTCTGCACAGTTTGTGACCGCCCTGTTGCACTCAAAAGCTGCTTCACTGTAGTGTAAAGCATAAGCAAGTCTCGTTAAGGATATCTTCAGCCTTTTGTACTGTTGGGTCCCCCGTCTAATCCAGTGGGAGGGATTTTTGCTCGTTCATTGGCACGTGCTGCTCATCCAAAGGAGATTTGTGTGTGTGTGACCCTTCTGAGGTGCTCCTCTTGTTTCTTCTTTCATCCTCTCATTTTATTAGCCAGCCAGATTGATACCACCTTATTTACAGCTGGTTTTTGTAGAGATCATACTCCTACTTGAAACTGTAGAGGCAGTTCAAAACACAGAGTTTAGCATCTTAAATGAATAACCAATGCCCCCCAAAGCCACAATTTGAGATGAAGGAATGCAAATAAACACCACGTTCCTTCTTCCTTTTCACCAGGCTAAGCAATTCTCTCCACAGCCGCTCATACCACATGCTGACAAGGGCATAAGAAATTGATTGAGATTCTGCTCTTTGATTTCAATTTAAAATCCTCCATTTCTCTTGGCAGTTCAGCTGCGGTTCTGAATTTGATAACTTGTGTGCAAAGGGGAAGGAAGAGTGTAAGAAAAGACACAGAGAATTAGCTGGAAATTTGATGTGGGGAAGCAGTTTCTAAATAATATTAGCAACAATCAAAGGCTGTTACCTTTGCTGTCCACGCTCATGGTGGCATAGCGCTGTGGTTAGCTTGCACTTTGTATGATAAGATGCAGTGATTAAGCATAAGTATTGGAATTGGAATATGAATTTAGGTTTTGGGTTGTTTTTTGGTTGTTTGTTTTTTTTACCAGAGTAGGTGAGCTCTAAAAATTGTGAAGCGGAGGTAGGTTGACTGCAGTGTTAATTTTGTTCCTGAAGAATAGCTCTGTTGTCCCTTTCCTTCCACAATCCCCTTTCTCATAAATAAAGATGGCTTTATATTCCTGTGCCAGCTTCATAGATAAAAGAGTCGGCAGGTTGCAGAAGAGCAGCACGATTTCTAAGTCCTGGAAGACTAAATGTGCAGCATACATGTGGAATACTTTGCTGGGGCAACGAGTATCACTCCAGGCTGGGGCATGAACAGATGGAGAGCAGCCCTGCTGAGAAGGACCTGAGGATTCTGCTGGATGAGAGGCTGGGCATGAGCTGTCAATGTGAGCTTGCAGCCCAGGATGTGTTTGACTTTCTGGGCTGCATCAAAACCAGTGTGGCCAGCAGGGCAAGGGAAGGGATTCTGCCCCTCTGCTCTCATGAGGACCCCACCTGCAGTGCTGCACCCAGCTCTGGGGTCCTCAGCACAGGAAGGACATGGACCTGTTGGAGAGAGTCCAGAGGAGGCCACCAAGATTGTTAGAGGGATGGAGCAACTCCTGTTTAATAAGGGGCTGAGAGAACTAGAATTGTTCAGCCAAGAGAAGAGAAGGCTTCAGGGTGACCTAACTGTGGCCTTCCAGTACCTGAAGGGAGCCTAGAAGAAAGATGGAGAGGACATTTTACAATGAGTAAGTNCCAGCATGGAGGGCTTGGGATTGGAGCCCTAGTGATGATAGCAGAATAATGGCAATTATCTTGGGAACACTCTAGGAAAGATTATGGTTTTATATAAAATCACATGCGTGAATCTGTCAATATCTCTGGCAAAGTGAATTTTTGCTAGCATTAGTTGTGATATAGACGTTAGCTGCTCTTCAGTCTCTCTTATCTCTGGCCAGGCACATTGCTTCAGTAGGACGACAAAGTGCTTTTGGCCATCGATGCTTGATTTTGTACTTTATAGTTTGGTGTTGCTTGTGATCTTTGGGTATGTCTTTGACAAAAGTAGATAGTTGAAGAGATTGTAATTAATATTGCAGTCTGTGAGTGAGGGAGGGATGGAAATACTCTTTTTTGTCTATAAAAGAGAAAAGGATGTAGCATGATATTAAAGAAAGTATATTTGAAACTTTAGAGGTTTTTGTTGTCTCTGAGAGATTACTGGGCTGGGATCTGGTGGAGAGCAAGGGGCCTGTGACTATGAAGAAACTTGCTAACTCCAAAGAAGCCTACAGATCACCAGGACCAGTAGGACTGCATTCTCTGGCTCCAGGTATGGCAGATACTGGAGAAGCTATGCAGGCCTGAGTTTAATTCCACAGGAGGATGTGTGCAGGGTGTGTGTGGAAGGAAACCATGTGCTGAATAATCACACTGGTAAAGGTGTCAAAACTGGTAAGGCAGCAGGCATTTGGCTTTGGGGACTGGTTGGGAACAGAAGTGGACAGTGCTAAACTACAACAGCTGTAGTAGACTCCCTTCAGCTCTGAGGTGAAGCAGATGGTCAGTCGCTTTACATGTTTTGCAAATGGATGTGGACTGAAGGAAAACAAACCAAGAAAAGGGATCAGATGATGTTTTCCATTCAGAGATGTATTGGGTTTCTGTGGCAAGGCTTTGGGAGTGGGGGGAGCTGCACGGGTGGCTTCTATGAGAATCTGCCAGAAGCTTCCCTGGTGTCCTACAGAGCCAATGCCAGCTGGCTCCAGGGTGGACCCACCACTGGCCAAGGCCAAGTCTGTCAGTGATGGTGGTAGTGCCTCTGGGTTAACATGTCTAAGAAATGGAAAAAAATACTGCGCAAGAGCAGATTATGGACAGAGGGAAGAGAAAGAATATGTGAGAGCAACAACCCTGCAGACACCAAGGAGAGGGACAAGGTACTCCAGCTCCGGAGCAGAGATTCCCCTGCAGGCTGGGTGCAGACCACGGTGAGGCAGCTGTGCTCCTTCAGCCCATGGAGGTCCATGGTGGAGCAGAGATCCTTCTGCAGCCCTTGGAGGGGACTGTTTTGGAAAAAGTGGATGCCTGAGGGAAACTGACTGCATGGAAAATCCATGCAGGAGCAGGCTCCTCCCTGTGGACCCATGAAAAGAGGAGCCCACACTGGAACAACTTTGCTGGCCCAGCTTGTGACTCCGTGGAGGACCCACGCTGGAGCTGTCTGTGCCGGAAGGGCTGCACCTCATGGAAGAGACTGTTCTGGAGCAGTTTGTGAAGAACTGCACCCCATGGGAAGGACTCACGTGTGAGCAGAGGAAGAATGTGAAGAGTCTTCCCTCTGAGGAGGAGTGAAAGGCAGAGACAATGCTCTGGTGAGGAGCAGGTAGAGAAACTGGGTGTAAAGTTAAGCTTGGGAAGAAGGGAAGGGTGTGGGGGAGGTGTTTTTAAGATTTAGTTTTTATTTTTCATCATCCTACTTTGATTTGATTGGCAATAAATTAAATTAATTTCCCCCTTTTGAGTCTATTTTGCCCATGGCAGTAGTTGGTGAGTGATCTCTCCTTGTCCTTATTTCAACCCACAGTTTTTTTGTTATATTTTTTCTCCCCTGCCCAGCTGAGGAGGGGAGTGATAGGATAGCTTTGGTGGGCACCTGGTTTCCAGGCAGCATCAGCGCACCACAGGAGGCCAGATACATTAAGCCCTGACTGGTGAATGTTTTTCTGTTTTAAAACAGCCAGTAGAAATATACAGGTGGTATTGAAGACGCATATAAATACCAAAAAAGTAAACTCAGTGCTTGACTATTTCTTAAAGCACTTAAATAGCTCTTTGTTACTGTACTGTTTGAATGCTTTACAACTATCACTGTTTTACATCCCCATAATGCTGTTACAAGGTAAAATCAAATAACTGTTTTCATATAACAGCTACTAGTGAGCTGAGAACCATAGAGCTATGAATTCCTGTGCCAAATGCAGTCCATGCAGCACTGGGAGGAAGGATTGCATTCTGATATAACAGGACTGACCTGATTGTGGGTAGAACAAGTGCTGCACTTTTATGTGTAGAGGGAATTAATATAATTCTGTTGTGCTCCAGAGGAAAAAGTCTGATTCTGTTGCTAATTTATGCTCTGCAACAGCAATGTTGGCCTGAAAGCAATTAGAAATGATGTGTAGGGATTTTACTGTGTGGGAGTTGGCATAGGTCATCCTAACTTAGTGGGAGTAATGTACCAACTGACTTAAAAGATACCTTTACTACAATATATTATGAGTTTAAAGAAGGGAATGCAACAAAGGGAAATGCAAATAGGTATGCTCGTGTAAAGTTCACACAGGGACAGATGACCAGAAGAACTGTGGCGCTTCCTACTGAAGTGAGACAGCCAGTGAGACTGCAGAATCCAGCCAGGGTAAACCCACCAGAGAAAGCCAGTGGTGGCCATCCTCCCTCTCAAAATAGAGTTGCAGTAAGCTCCATGTGTTTTTGCCAGGATCGTGGGCAGCTGGGTTCCCATATTCAGTGTGAGTGTTGTTCATTTGGCAAGTACCCTTCACTCAGAAAGTGCATGATAGCAAAATGACACTTCTGGGAGCCATCTCTGGTCCTAGTTCTTCCCTTTCAAAAATTTACTTTGCAGATGAGTATCTCCCACATCTTTGCAGAAATTCCTTGAAGATCACTGGTGGTAAAAGGCCACGAAATTTTAATTTGGAATTTACAGAAATCATTAGTGTCCTGAATGAGATGTGTATATTTTGACTGCAGAAGTGAGACTTCAGAGCATCTGTACCTGCGTCCCTTAGGTTCAAGCTGAAACCTCAGGCAGTTTTGTGTTGGTGAAGCAGCTGAGAGCCAGTGTGTGTCTTAAGTATTCTCTGTATTTTCATCTGTGCAGTTATGCAGTGATAGCTTTGCTCACTTGATACATCTTGCAGGTGGAAAAACTGAATAAAGGCAAGAAGCTTTTTGCACTTCTTCCTAAGCACCACTCTGCACTGCATGGCTTCATTTTCCCTGGGACAAGCCTGACACTTGGCAGATTCAATTCAGTCCCAGGGGTGTCTCTGAACCTCGGTCTCCTGCAAGGTCTTTTTCCTTTCAGCAGTGTTTTCAGACAACTGAAAGTGATACCCTAACGCAGGGAAGGGCGAAGGATATGTTTAAGGTTAGCAAAAAGTTTATAGGGTAGAGTAATTCTTGGATTAAAATACTGCCCTTGGAAACTGCGATCAGGAATCTGTTGTGCATAGCTCTTCCTTGTATGTTCATACAGTTGATAAAAATCCAAAGGCAGTTTCAGATGCTCTTCAAGCTGCCTGTCACAGCCTTCCAGAGCAGCTGTAACTGGATTAGTAAGACATGGAAAGTATTGCAATGCTACCTGCATTTGATCATCTGAGTAATGATTAAAATGTTAAAGGCGGGCATAGAGGACTAAAGCAGGCTGCAAATTGCAAAGCTTTAATATATTTTTCAGCTTGTTGCTTTTTTACCTCCACTGGAATTTAAAAGACAGCCATAATCCTGTAACCACCCTTACCGTGCCACGTGCCTTTGGGTTAAGAACTGGCAACCCTGAAAGCATTCAAGATGCAGTTTGAGTATCTCAGTGCTGCATGCCAGACCTTGCCCGAGGAGTGACATTCCTCCTGGACACCAGGCTTGACCAGAGCTGAGCTTACATTTCTGCTAAAGCCCAGCGATACTTTACAGCGCAGGCCTTGCAATTTGTTTGATGATAGCTAATGAAATGCAAACCATTTAGCAGCTCTGAGATGCGATTACACTGCTGTGAACTTTCAGATTCCATCAAAGTCCTGCTGAGGGTAATGGGAGTGGGCCAGGGTGATTCAACTGTAAATCAAAAACGAAAGCATGGCCAATTCTGACAGTGGAAAGAAGAGCTGTTTAAATGTGCAGAAGCTGATTTGCCAAGTCAAAACCAGCTGCACTTTACAGAGCTGCTGGAATGAATGGTCTCTCTGCATTTGAATTTTTTTGGTGACTCATTGGTTATTTTTCTTCCCATAAAGTTAAAATTCTGTCTTTGTACCTCAGGTCTGCCTGGCCAGTTGCAAAGGTTTTCAGTGCCTGTTTTTGGTATATAAAGTACCAAATGCATTGATAATAAAGGACAGTTTTCTCCTTTTTGGTAACTTCATACCAATTCAAGTGCTTTTGTCTGTACATCTTTAATGCTTGAACAGTGAAAGCTCTGCTCTGAGCAAGACACAGACCTCTCCTTCCTCTCTGCACTAGCACTGGCAGGAATCAAATCAGTGTAACAAAAAGTGGAATTTAACTTGGGAAATCCTGAACATAA
>WAAG01049079.1:0-13667 GCA_013390105.1 Tichodroma muraria | reverse complement strand
TAAATATAAAAGATATTATTACTTCTTCTGGCTTCATTGATTTACATTTTCACTTCATAGATTTCAAAGACCTTTTTACCTGCTTTCATTTCCTTCTATGTCCTTCAATATTTCCATTAGTAGAATTGAGAACATTAGTCTGGTGGGTCTTATTTTCTTTTTTTCCAGTGCTTTATTTTTTTTTTTATGTTATTTTTTGTTTGTTTGGGTTTTTGTCTCCTGTCCCAGTTCAGACTGTCCAAAATTTATTGGACTTTGACTACATTTTTAGCTTTTATTTTCTAGTTTATGAATCATTCCTACTCTTAACACTTTATACATATAGACAAAAATTTGCACACAAACATAAACACAGAAATAAATTTATAATAATTTCTATAGATTTGAATTAGATTCTACTTGTCATATATATGAGATGGCAGGTTCACTCTGATTATCTTCATTTCTGTTATACTTCTAAGCTAAAACTTTAAATTCCATCTGTAATAATGGAGAAAAGTAAACACTTCCACAATTTAATTAAAGTGAAATTGTCAAGGAATAACACTCAATCCAAGCAAAAATCATTTTTATAAAGTTTTGTTAATTTCCCTTCCTTGCAAAATTAGCCTTGTGATTAATTTTCCCAATTTACAAGGAAACTATTCATATTTGACAAGAATTTTCCCTTCAGAACTGGAACACATTCACTTGTTTCCTTAACAGAACAGCTCATACAAACTCATTGCTCTCAGCTGAGAGTCTGGAAATTTCTTGTGAGTAAACGAATATTTTATTGCTGTGAAGTGTTATTTGCAATTGGTGACTGATGATTCTTTTTATGAGTTTTGGGTTGTTTTGTTGGTTTTTTTTTCCCAGATGTTAAACTGGGTTTTGATTCAGCTCTCACTAGCCTATATTTTGAATGAAAGTACTAATTACTGTGAATTTGAAAAACCCTTCTGGTGTGTCAGTTTCAAAGCCATGAAGCACAGAAAAAGTGTTATCATCTTCCTTGTTTCTTGTTCTTGTTCTTTTATTTTTCAAAAGGAATATTGTTTACAAGAACTAGAGTATTCAAAGTAGTTTCAGATGGTGGCATAGTTGATATCAACAACCAAGTGCATGGAAGAGATGTGTTGCCAAATCAGATGTTTTGTTCTTAGAATACTGATAAAATCTGCTGAAAATGTTGCAGTAATATTGATAATACTTTTGGGAACAGAAAAGTTCCACTATCCATGTAAACTTCTGTAGGTATACAGAGATCGTGCTACTAAATCAAACCATTGAATCAATAACCCAAGAGTAACAGGTGGTAGCAAATATGAAGGGGACTAAAATCAAGTGACCATACATGTGAATTTCAAAAATAAATTTATTTATTAATACTGGATAGTTTATAGCTTCAATTTGTTCACATTAACACAACCTGGCTCGCTGTTTCACTGGTTTAACAGAGATGAATGTTGTATGCTTGAGACAGAAATGCTCAGCCTCAGAGCAGCAATGGGCTCTGGGATCAGCCTCTTGCTTTCTTCTTGAAAGACTGTGAATAGGTGATTTTTAAGAATTGGAGCACGAAATGGAGAAGATGGAAACAATTTTCCTCTTGGATTAAATAATGATATTTAATGTACTCCTCCAGGATAAAAAATTATATATATTTTCCTCAGAAAAGATGTACAAGGAAGTACAAAAGATGTACAATGTTGAAATATCCTGGATAAACCAATGTTCTTAAAAAACAAATCTATCTGTGTAGAACAGGCTTGGAACTTCAGTGGTATGGCTTTTCACAGTACTGTAGCTACTTTGTTCTGTATCTTGTCCGTATCATGTGCTTCACTAAATTACATTAATCCCTGTTTCTGAGCCATTCTGAAGGGCTCTAGTAAATATTTTCTCAATTTCTCTCTATAAAAACTGAATCCAAAAAACATATTTTCATTACCTTGGAAAGAAATTTGATTTTGAATCAGAAATAACTGATCTTGAATTTGGTAAGGCTCCTTGCTGGTACAAAGAACAAATCCCTCCTTATGTCCAAATGTAAACCGGTCTCTACTTGACAGTGATGAAGACAGCACCTTTCCCTCTTTACCCTCTCACAGTAGTGATATAATATTATTAACTGTTAATTAAAAGTGGTTTTACTCTGAAACAGATGAGACTCGGAGGTCCCTTCTGCTTTTGGTAATGTTGTTTCATAATTATTCAATTAAGGTTTTTTGCAATTGGTGAGGAATACGTTCAGTGCTGGTAGCTCACAGTGCAGCTGCAGTGGGAGGTGCAGGCTGAGCTCTGGGTGCTGGAGCCCAGCCGAGAGGCTGTGAACTGCTGACCCTTTGCAGGACAGAGGGCACAGGGGCCCCTGGCCCAGCCGGGTGGCCGGGCACTCAGGGACACAGCAGGAGCCGAGGACTCAGCCAGAAGGCCCCAGACTTTACCACGCACAGGCTGTGGGGGTATGAGAGCCCCGGGAGCCCTCGGTTCAGGGTCTGTCCTCAGAGGAACCAGCTTGGCCCATTATTCTGTGATTGCACCGTGATTAAATTATTTTAGGGATCCAGATGACTGAGATTCTGCTGTGGAAATCTGAGGGTTGAGCCAGTATGGAAACCTGGTCTGACTGTGTGAGAGTGGGGGGTGTAGGGCGTCAAGAAGGGCACTTATCATCTCCCTGAAGCTGCCCATGGTTTTTGGTCCCAGCAGTGAAAGTCTCAGGGGGTGGGAGTGTGATAGCCAGAGTGGCTTCTGGATGGTCAGAGAGGGAACTTTCCTTAACATAGTGTCATCTAAAAATACAGTGAGCTTTTGTGACCCACGTCATTTATGATCTACATGCTTTCTTTATTGGGAAGCTTGACAGGCAGAAATAGGATCTGCAACCTAACACAATGAATCTGCTGGTCGAGTTGTCTGTTCCCATTCTATATAGGTGCTCTCAGACTTATTACAAAATATGTGAGCTGGTCTAGGATCCTTCTTGTTTTCACTTCATCTATAAACCTTCAGCCAATCCGCAGATCCCCTGCTCTTTGAAGTAAAATGCTTCCTGCTAATCCTTTTGGTGGTCTTCATTCACATTTGTAGGGGATTTGTTATGATATTTTCCAATGAACTTTTATAGAATGACAGGCACCATCTCAAAAACTGCAATGATTTTTAGGGAAATTAAACTTTGAGTTGATCTTAACTTTACTAACATTTAACATTTAATATTAGCATTCAATTAAGCTTTCTTTGTTTTAAGCTGTTTTCAAAAAAAGGAGAGAATTGAGATCACTGTTTTTAACTTACAAATAGCACTTAGATACCTCTTGTAGTTCAAGAAAAAGCAGCAGGTATTTTGAAAACAGTCTGCCTTTGACGAAAGGTGCAATTGAAATTTTGCTGATTGTACCTCGCAGGTAAGTTCAGCACTTGGAAGCCAGAGCCGTCTTGCAAATGTGAAACTAGGTAACATTTGTCATGGTATGTCTCATTCTAGTTCAATTTGTTGTATTTCAGTGTTATACATTACCACAGATGATTTTGAGCTATAAAGTAATGCATAATGATTTGAAATTATTTGGGAAAGGATTTTACAGTAAAAACATGTTTTCTTTTGTCATACGGTGTTAGACAATATGAAAATGTGAAGTACATTAATGATGAAAAAACAGCATTGTATTTCCTGCCACTCAGGCATTCACTGGTTTTCCAGATAGAACAAGCCTTAGGCCACCTTCAAGGAATATTTGCTTCAGGCATTCCTTATGTTATTGTCTTCTGTTTGACAGTGAGCCATACAAAGCCTGAATATCAAGAAAATTATAAATATTGTAACTACAATTTTTATATCCTTTTGCATTTGAAAGGCATCACTGAATTTATTATAGGTTGTGAACTGAAAAACAATTACTAAAGCAGACACTAACAAAATAAAAATATAAAGTCCAGTTTTTCACCTAAACTGCTTCTGGAACTAAACACTCAACCAATCTTGAAAGAAAGCATTAACAGTTTTTCACTTTAAAAACCATAGGAAGATAAAATTAATGGTAAAACTGCTCTTTAATGGTGCTCAGACAGGCAGGAAAATTTACTGAGATACTTTCATCCTAAAAAAAATATTTATTGGAAGACATATACTTATATATACAAAGCAATGACAAAACAAATTAAAAAATATCATATGACCTGGACATTTTGAAATAGACTTGAAAGTTGATTGCTGATTATTTATCAGGGAGAAAAGCAAAATCAGTACTGCATATGATTCAGATAATGTGTACTAGATTATTTTTTTCTGTTATTTTAAAAAGGGAGAAATTTCAAATTTGAGAAATAAAGAACATCCTTTACATTTCCAGTAAACCTGAATGTAAATGGCCTGCTTTGCTGGATGCTATGACATGGTAAAGCTCTCTAGTTTTATATAGCTTTTTTAAATTAAGCATAATTTCAAATACAATGTACTGTTTTGAATATAATTTCAAAACTGGGGAATGTAGGTTTGAAAAATACAATAATCTTAAAACACAAGAGGACAGATTTGTGTATTGTGCTGTCAAAGGAACTCAAAAACTAAATGGCTATAAAGAAAACATAAATGTAGGTGTATTTAACCAAAAGATTAATCTGATCGGATAGTAAAGGAATATCTGCTTTTTTAGGATTATTTAACACATTGGATTTTAAGAGAAATAAATTAGGAAAAAAAGAGGAGTTTTTTGTTTATTTTCATGTTCTTTTCTAAATTGAGAGATAGTGAAAATATGAGCTAAGACAGAAAAATAATGCAAACCCACAAATTAAAAATAATTACTTATTACAATAGGGAGAATAAGTCCTGAATGACATTGCATCATTATTTGAAGCACTGGCATTGAATCTAAAGAGAAAATTTGAAGGGCATAAAGATTAAAAGAGAATAAGACATGACAGTTTGCTGGACATTTGACTATGAATCTGCAGTCAGGCCTACACCACATAACCAGTAATGCTCCTCATAAAACTAGTAATGAAAAATTCTTTTGCATACAGCATTTTGTTACCATACAGTGAAAATCCACAGCTAAAAATACTGCTGAGGATCCTATGACTGTTGCAAACAGAACAATAGTGATAAATCAAAAGGAACCAAGAAGCATATTGCAAAATGGTCATGAATTTGTGCAGAGATATAATTGAGTGTAGGTGGGAAGGAGACATGAATAGCCCAATATTTATAATTAATTAAGGTTACTGATTAATACCCCTTCCATGATTCCATGAAAGTCTAACATCAATTTTTTGCTCTACAAAGACATGATTATCGTATCAAACAGCTTAATGGAGAAGAGTCTAGTCATTGCATAGACACTGGATAGATGGTGGAAGAAGAGAAACTTCCAAAAATGAAAGACACTTACTTAGTGTCTTAATAATAAGATACATTTCTGGAAATAATGATATTGCATTTAAAAGAGAAAAAAAAAATAAAAATAAAAGATGGTGCAGAAATCTTTTATGACTGGTGATGTCTTGGAAGTGGGAAAGACTCCAAAAGAAAACTGCAGCATGTATTTGGAGATTCTTTATACAGACTGAACAAAATTCCAATAACAGGAGATAAGAAAGAGAAATGGAATATTATTAGGAAGATGAAATGAATGAATGATTAGATTATTATCATACAAATGGGTAGGTATCTCTATAATACTTGTAGGTGCTTTTAAAAACTCAATACCTCATATCCAATCAGTATTTCAGACATTAATCAGAGGAAGGACCTGTAACTGATTCCCTTTTACTTAAGAAGGCTCATTACAGAGCTTGACTGNAAATATTGTAACTACAATTTTTATATCCTTTTGCATTTGAAAGGCATCACTGAATTTATTATAGGTTGTGAACTGAAAAACAATTACTAAAGCAGACACTAACAAAATAAAAATATAAAGTCCAGTTTTTCACCTAAACTGCTTCTGGAACTAAACACTCAACCAATCTTGAAAGAAAGCATTAACAGTTTTTCACTTTAAAAACCATAGGAAGATAAAATTAATGGTAAAACTGCTCTTTAATGGTGCTCAGACAGGCAGGAAAATTTACTGAGATACTTTCATCCTAAAAAAAATATTTATTGGAAGACATATACTTATATATACAAAGCAATGACAAAACAAATTAAAAAATATCATATGACCTGGACATTTTGAAATAGACTTGAAAGTTGATTGCTGATTATTTATCAGGGAGAAAAGCAAAATCAGTACTGCATATGATTCAGATAATGTGTACTAGATTATTTTTTTCTGTTATTTTAAAAAGGGAGAAATTTCAAATTTGAGAAATAAAGAACATCCTTTACATTTCCAGTAAACCTGAATGTAAATGGCCTGCTTTGCTGGATGCTATGACATGGTAAAGCTCTCTAGTTTTATATAGCTTTTTTAAATTAAGCATAATTTCAAATACAATGTACTGTTTTGAATATAATTTCAAAACTGGGGAATGTAGGTTTGAAAAATACAATAATCTTAAAACACAAGAGGACAGATTTGTGTATTGTGCTGTCAAAGGAACTCAAAAACTAAATGGCTATAAAGAAAACATAAATGTAGGTGTATTTAACCAAAAGATTAATCTGATCGGATAGTAAAGGAATATCTGCTTTTTTAGGATTATTTAACACATTGGATTTTAAGAGAAATAAATTAGGAAAAAAAGAGGAGTTTTTTGTTTATTTTCATGTTCTTTTCTAAATTGAGAGATAGTGAAAATATGAGCTAAGACAGAAAAATAATGCAAACCCACAAATTAAAAATAATTACTTATTACAATAGGGAGAATAAGTCCTGAATGACATTGCATCATTATTTGAAGCACTGGCATTGAATCTAAAGAGAAAATTTGAAGGGCATAAAGATTAAAAGAGAATAAGACATGACAGTTTGCTGGACATTTGACTATGAATCTGCAGTCAGGCCTACACCACATAACCAGTAATGCTCCTCATAAAACTAGTAATGAAAAATTCTTTTGCATACAGCATTTTGTTACCATACAGTGAAAATCCACAGCTAAAAATACTGCTGAGGATCCTATGACTGTTGCAAACAGAACAATAGTGATAAATCAAAAGGAACCAAGAAGCATATTGCAAAATGGTCATGAATTTGTGCAGAGATATAATTGAGTGTAGGTGGGAAGGAGACATGAATAGCCCAATATTTATAATTAATTAAGGTTACTGATTAATACCCCTTCCATGATTCCATGAAAGTCTAACATCAATTTTTTGCTCTACAAAGACATGATTATCGTATCAAACAGCTTAATGGAGAAGAGTCTAGTCATTGCATAGACACTGGATAGATGGTGGAAGAAGAGAAACTTCCAAAAATGAAAGACACTTACTTAGTGTCTTAATAATAAGATACATTTCTGGAAATAATGATATTGCATTTAAAAGAGAAAAAAAAAATAAAAATAAAAGATGGTGCAGAAATCTTTTATGACTGGTGATGTCTTGGAAGTGGGAAAGACTCCAAAAGAAAACTGCAGCATGTATTTGGAGATTCTTTATACAGACTGAACAAAATTCCAATAACAGGAGATAAGAAAGAGAAATGGAATATTATTAGGAAGATGAAATGAATGAATGATTAGATTATTATCATACAAATGGGTAGGTATCTCTATAATACTTGTAGGTGCTTTTAAAAACTCAATACCTCATATCCAATCAGTATTTCAGACATTAATCAGAGGAAGGACCTGTAACTGATTCCCTTTTACTTAAGAAGGCTCATTACAGAGCTTGATTGTGATACTAGAACTGCCACTGAGATGTAGCAGACTAAAATCTGAAGTGTCTTATCTGCTAGAGCAAGAAATCAAAGCTTGTGATTTCATTAGTTCATGTTATTAATTTTTTTGTTCTAATTGCAAGTGGTTTTGCACTAGAAATATAAACATAATGGGGAATATTTTAATGTTAGAATTAGATTTCATAAAAATATGCTCCCTTTCAAATGATTTAAACATTTTAAAGGTTTTAACAAATATTTATAGTAATTAACTCTTTGCTATGAGGTCAACTTGTTCTTTTGGAAACTTGGTAAAAGAGACTGAGGAGTGCTGGCTGAAAATATTTCGGGTACATTTGTGGGGGAAGGCCAGGCCAGGCCTTGCTCTGGTGAGATGATGCCCTGCTCTGCACACCCCACCCTCTCCAGGTCTGTACCCCAGCCCTGCAGTGGCCACCAATCAGTCCCTGGCTCACCAGAGGCAACGCTCCACAGCTGCCTCTGGAGCCCCTATCCCAGCTCCTGAGTGGCCAAATGGCCAGAAGTCCCACCTGGAGGGGGAGGGCTTGGAAAGCCAATGGGTACTGAAGCCAAAGCATGAAATGAGCATCTCTTGATCCCACCTCCTCATGGAATTTCTGTCAGTAAAAAACCACCAGAACCAGGAGTGGTAGCTATACTTGTTCTTTACTACATCTTTTCTGTCTTTCTTCTTCTAATTCCCTCTTCTCAGAGTTTTGAGCAACATAAAATCAAACAGGCTTGAAGTTAGCTAAGTCGAATATGCCAAATTAATGCTTTGTGAAATTCTTTATGTTGACTGAATGCTTCTCTAAACTTTTGCCAAGGTTCTCTGATTTTCTGAAGTTGCCAGTAAAGATTTTTTTGTTTTGACCTTTTAAGAATTTCTTGTCCATATTTCTCCTGTGCATCTAACTCAGAGCACATAAAAAACCACAAACAAACAAACAAACAAAAAAACCCCTTAAGCCTTTTCAAGACGCTTATCAAGGAAGGTTTTGGGGCCTTACAGCCATTCTTGGCACAAAACCAGAAAGCAGGTGGGTTTATGTTATATTTTATGTGTATTTTGTTCAATGTTTTATACAATATAATGTATAAGGATTCCTGGAAATACAGAGGATTCCACTCTCCTTGTCAAATGCCCTAATAACAAGGGCACAGCTGATTTTCTTTTTAGCTTCTTTCTTCTCAACTTCAACTCCTTTTCAGAATAATTTCTTATCTGAATAGGAAGACTAGACAACTGTTTACATAAAAATTTCTCTTTGTTATAAGACGCTGAAGTCTGGCATACAAGGTCGGGCTGGGATGAAATTAACTTTCCCCAGAGCAATGTTTATAGTGCTGTGAAGCCAGGATGATACTGATATCACCTCTGTTTCAGTTATTCCTGAGCAGTGCTCCTACAGCATCAAGGTTGTCTCTGCTGTCACTCCTCATCCCTGCTTCGAAGGCCAGGAGGCTGGGGGTGAGCAAGAGCTTAGGAGAAGACCTAGACAGGATTGCTGACCAAAACTGACCGACAGGTTATTCCATATCATACGATGTTGTTCTCTAAAACAAAAGCTAAGTGAAAAGAGGAGGAAGGAGGTATTTTTAATTAAGGTGTTCATATTCAAAAGCAACTGCTACACATCCTGAGGCCCTACTTCCCAAGAAGTGACTGGACATCAACTGCTGTTGGCAAGTAGAGAATATATATTTTTGTTTTCCTTTGCTTCCACGTGTCCTTTATCTTTTTTATTTTTTTTTCATTTTTCCTCCTGTCTTGCAGAGGAAGGGAGTCATTAAGTGGATTTGTGGACCTCTGGTGGGTGGCCATCCAAGATCAGCCACCACAGTCCTTTTTGGTGACTGAGGTGGGGCACTTGAAAATTTGAGAGGAGGACAGTAATTGGGAGAGGTAACAGACACAGTATGGATCAATCATTGCCAGTGACAGAATAGTTATGACTTTCTTTGCTTGTGTGTGATTATGATGAAGAGGCAAGGGGTGAAATGAGTGCAACTAGTCACTCTTTGTTGATGTTATGATATTATTTTGACTTAGATGTAGAAAAGTAGGTGTAGGTGTAGGAATAGCACTATTATCTAGTATTATTAGTAGTAGTATTATCTCAGGTGTAGGAAAGTATTTTTGCTTAATATATAAAATTTCTATGGCAAGGTTTTTGGTAGTGCAGAGGCTACAAGAGTGTCCCTTATGAAAAGACACCAGAAGTTGTTCCCATATCAGGGTAAGTTCCATGTGGCTCCAAGACAGTACCAATGCTGGCAAAAGATGAGCCTGACAGCAGTGTTGGTAGTGCCTCTGGGATAATATATTTAGAAAGGGTAAAAACCAGGGGAGACCAGTGATCAAATCTGAGAGAAATGGTTCTGCTGACACCAAGGTCAGGAAGGAAGTATGGGGAAGAGGTGCTACAGGAGCCAGAGCAGACATTCCCCTGCAGCACATGGAGCAGCTTATGGTGAGGCACACCATAAGAGATCCATGGTGAGCAGATATCCATCTGAAGCCCATAGACAATCACAAACTATAGCAGACGTGTGTGCCCAAAGAACATGGTGATCTCATGGAGATCTCACACCAGAGCAAGTTTTCATACAGGACCTGGGAGTCCAGCGAGGACCCAACTGGAACAGTCTGCTCCTGAAGGACTCTACCCTATGGAAAGAACCAATGCTGGCATAGTTCATGAAGAATGGCATCCTGTGGGAAGGATTTATGTTGGCAAAGTTTGTGGAGAACTGTCTCCCATGGATAGGATGCCATGCTGGAGCAGGGAAAGGATGTGAAGAGAAAGAAGCATGAAAAAAAAAAAAAAAAGTGTGATGTGATCATTCTCAGTCATAGCCAAAGTGCTCAGGGAAGAGGGATGACGTAGATGAGTCAGGAGTGAAGATGATACTGGTAAGAATGGTGTGGAGAGAATTTCAGTTTTGTTTTGTTCTTATTTTTCACTATCTAAAATAAANTAACAAGTATGTTATTCTAACTTTAGTAGAGGGATGAGAATTAACAAAAATGTCTTCAGCTTTCCACAGAAAAAGTAACAAGAATACATGTGTTACAATAATGCATTCAAGCTTTTTTTATGGAATAGACTATACAACAGCTGTACTGTAAGTAAAAATTATGTGAACGAATTACAAACAAATAGGTGTTAAAAATGGGTACCAGAGCTTATATATCAGTGAGAGACAGAAGAAGAGTTCAGGCTGCAACTGAGGAAACTGTAACTATGCAACAGGATGCAACTGATAGAGTCCATTGTGGGAATTGAATTGTGAGGTTTGAATTCAATGTCAAGGTAGAGGCTTACAGCAAGCACATAGTGTTTAGCTCAGGAGAGCCTTAGGGGCCATTATTCCCATAGAAATAATTCCTAGGTCATAACTATTGTGCAGCATCAATCTGAATACTCAGTTTAAAGTTCTATTGTAGCAATTCTATTGAAAGACTAGGTATGTTAGATGGCATACATTTTATGTTGCACCATTTTGAATGCCATAACTGAATTTTGTGTTTGAATGGCCAGGTTTTGGTAGTGGAGAGGCTAAAGGGTGACTTCTGTGAGAATCTTGACAGAAGGCTCTGAAATGGACATTCCACTGGCCAAGGCTGGTTCAACCAGAAATGGTAGCAACATTTCTGTAATAACATATTTAAGAAGAAAAAAAAGAGTTGTTTTGCAGTTGTAATTGTGTCCAGAGAAGATTGGAGTGAGAATATATGAGAACAGCCCTGCAGACACTAAGGTCAGTGGAGAAGGAGGGGAAGAGGTGCTCCATGTGCCAAAGCAGACCATGGTGAAGCAGCTGAGCCCCTGCAGCCCATTGAGGTTCTTGGGGAAGCAGAGATTCACCTGTAGCCCTTGGTGGAGACCCATGCCAGAGCAGATGGATGCCTGAGAGGACTATGAACTTGGGGAAGGCTTCTGCTTGAGAAAGTCCCTGACAGGGACCTGCAGACCTATGGGGAAAGAAGCCCACAGTGCAGCAAGTTTCTTGGTAGGACTTGTGATCAAATGAGACACCACATTGGAGCAGCCTGTCCTTGAAGGACNATATTTGGTGAGTGATCACTCATGGGTCTTATCTCAACCCATGAACCTTTTGTTACATTTTCTCTCCCCTGTCCAGTTGCAAAGGGGAGTGACAGAATGACTTCGATAGATAGCTGACATCCAGCCTGGGTCAACCCACTACACTAATCTAAAACATTTGGAACTAGGTATGAAATCAAAAATTCTTAAGTGTTTGGGAGCACACCAGTTCTGGCAGATGTACAGTTGTTCACCATTTATCACAGTACTGAGTGAATGTCACAAAGAATTAGCAGTACCTATAATTTCTGTTTTCTGTAGTGCAATATTGCACTTTGTTGTAAATTCTTCATTGTAGTCTGTGATTTTGTTGCAGTGGATAATGTTGCCTTTTGCTTGTTGTTCAATAGTTGGAGTAAGGCTCTATCTCTAAAAGAACATTGTAGGCTTGAAACAGATACAGAAAACCTCCAAAAAACAAACAAATAAACAAAACTCAAAAGGATGCTTGCTTCACCTTGTCTTATTCCCTGACTAAGTTTCAATGGACTCATCACATCTCAGAGTGGACAAGCACTACAACTGCTGCAAAGTGGAATGCTACAACCGTATCAGTAGGGTAGCATAAATTTACAAAGATAAGGATTATCTCCCTTTTCTGTCACTGCAAGATTAGAACAGCCATTAACTTACTGGAAGCTCCTGTATTCTTTAGAAATGCTTGGAGGTGCCTTATCATGGACTGCTACTATTCAGCATTTTGCCAATGTATGGTGTTTTACAATGTATCAGTTCTAGCATGCCTAGCTGTTGTGCTTTAGTGTGCATTACCACTAGAAAGATTATTTGAGAATGAAGAATCTCATGTGTTCCATCAGCATCAAAAATGAAATTTACTATTTTTGTTTCCTAACAAGAACCTGGGAGTTCTCATCTTGTATTGCCATCCTTGTTTCTTGTATCTACTTATTACCACTGAGGCAGATATAAAACATCTACAGCGAGCATAGGAGGGAAAAGATATGAAAGAAAGTCACAAATGCAGTTAATACTTGAGAAACTTAATTATCTTAAAAGACAGGCACACTGAATTAAAAAAAAAAAAAATCTTTCATCATTAAAACTTAACTTTTAGAATTAAAATTAGAATTAACATTTTCTTAGTCACTGATGGTTGTAGCTTCTCAGTCATAGAATCATGGACTTGGTCATCCACATGGTTGCCTTCCAACTCAGCATATTCTAACTCCTGGCCCTGTGCTGGACACCCAAAGTGTCACACCATGTGTCTGAGAGCGTTGTCCAAACACTTCTTGAACTCATACANTGTGCAGCATCAATCTGAATACTCAGTTTAAAGTTCTATTGTAGCAATTCTATTGAAAGACTAGGTATGTTAGATGGCATACATTTTATGTTGCACCATTTTGAATGCCATAACTGAATTTTGTGTTTGAATGGCCAGGTTTTGGTAGTGGAGAGGCTAAAGGGTGACTTCTGTGAGAATCTTGACAGAAGGCTCTGAAATGGACATTCCACTGGCCAAGGCTGGTTCAACCAGAAATGGTAGCAACATTTCTGTAATAACATATTTAAGAAGAAAAAAAAGAGTTGTTTTGCAGTTGTAATTGTGTCCAGAGAAGATTGGAGTGAGAATATATGAGAACAGCCCTGCAGACACTAAGGTCAGTGGAGAAGGAGGGGAAGAGGTGCTCCATGTGCCAAAGCAGACCATGGTGAAGCAGCTGAGCCCCTGCAGCCCATTGAGGTTCTTGGGGAAGCAGAGATTCACCTGTAGCCCTTGGTGGAGACCCATGCCAGAGCAGATGGATGC
>WAAG01049072.1:74119-84158 GCA_013390105.1 Tichodroma muraria | reverse complement strand
GCCCAGCGCGGTGGCTTCCTGCTCACCTGGGCCTGGCAGACACAGTGGGTGAGTGGCCTGGGGACAGGTGATGCGTTCACCTGCCACTGTCCCTGTCACCACTGCAGCAAAGGGGCAGAGGCCCTGGATGTGGGGGGTCTGCAGGACCAGCCCCCCGAGCCAGGGGATGTCCTGGAGTGGTGCCGGCAGAGCCAAAGCCACAGCCAAGGGCTCCCAGAGCTGCCCCCGGAGGGAAGCCCAGCACTGTCACGTTTGGGCAGGGTGCTCTGAGGGCCAAGAGGAGCCAAGAGGTCACAGACTGGGAATGGTGGTGGCAGGAGCTGGAGCAGGCCCAGAGGAAGGTGGAGCAGAAGCAGTGGCTAAGATGGAACTGGCTGGAGCAGGTGGCCCAGAAGGAACAGTACCTGGCCATGCAGGTGTAGCAGGACTGCCAGGAATTGCAGAGGGTGCTCAGGTGAGGTACAGAGCCTCAGAGATGGCTGAGGCGGTGGCCAGGGGGCTCCCAGTTCCAGCTGGTGGCTCTGGGGGCTCCAGTGCCAGCCCAAGTGCTGTGCAAGGTCTGGAGGGTTGTGGTGGGGTCCCTGAGCCAGCCCGGCTGTCCTGCAGGGCCCACCAGGAGCAGCTGGAGCAGGAGGAGCTGGAGCAGGCAGAGAGGACCAGCCTGCAGTGTGCCCCTGCCTGGATGTAGAGCCATTGGGATCCTGATGGGTTCTTTCCTCTGTCAGGCCACGGGAATTCCCACGAAGTACCATGCCCAAGTGAAACACAGAGCTGAGCCAGCATAGCCCCCAACTAGGACCAGCCCCAAAAGGAACCAGCTCCAATTTCCCAGTGATTTGGGGGTCCAGTTTCATTGAATGATTTTTCCCATAACAGATGTTTCTGGAGCAGACAGTGTTTTCCGTTCTTCCCTTGCCCCACAGGGCTGTGAGGAAGGAGCTGGGAGGACAGGGCAAAGTTGGAGAAGCACCGAGGCTCGTTGTCCCACCTTTGGGGACAGAAGTTGTCCCTTACTTTGTCCCCAGATCCACTGGGATAGACTTCTTGGGGGAGGCAAGGGTGCCCCTAGCCCAGGACAGGGTCCTGACCATCTGGCTGGGCTCTTCCCCACCCACAGCCCCACCAGTGTCACCTTGTTACTGCAGTGTCACCTCTGGCCCTGCATCTGGACCTTCCTCTTCCAAAAAGACCAGAGCGTGATGCAAACATGTCAAATCCACAGGGATGGCATCAAAGCCACAGGGTACTGGTGGCTTCAGAGGGCCTGAAGCCATGGGGTCCCACAGGAGCAACTCCGATTAGTTTTTATCCATGCACCACAATGTCACCCCTTGTATACGCATTCATTTCTGCTCCTCCCTCTCTTCTGCTCCTCTGCTACACGTGAGCAGCACAGAAACACTTGAGTACACATTTCCATCCATAGGTATTGCACATATACCTCTCACATTAACAAACACAGCATTTTTCACACCCAACTTGCCCAGTGACATTCTAAAGCAAGACTTCACAGGTAAAACTTGTACTGTGCACCAACCTACAGCATCCTATGCCACTTAACCAAGTGCTTCTGTCATTTTTTTCATTAGGCTCATTCCCCATTTAAGAATACCCTTGAGCAGCTCAAAGAAACATTATAAAGAAATGCTGCCAGTACTGTCCAGTCAGTAATGCATGTCCTTTCCTAAAGCATCTGCTTCACAAAATTGTCTGTGAATGTATCCAGAGTTTTTGTTTGGTTTTTTGTTGTCGTTAGGTTTGGGTTTTTTAAGCACAAAGTCCCCTGCAATTAACCAATGAGATTGAGTTGTTTAAAAAATTGCTGATTTGAAACAGCTGCTATTTTTCAAAGGAAAAAGTTTATTTAGAAGAATTTCTAATGTAAAGCAATGCTGACGAAATTTGTCAAGTAATTAATCTTTTAAATAAAATTATTAGGGTGAGGCAATACAAAATAATTTTCATACTGACAGCTAAGTTAGAGGAATAGTAGGTAAAAGTGAAAACTTCAATGCAAAATTGTTCTAAATTATTGTCTTGGTTTGAAAGACAGGTGTCTGCCAAGGAAGGCAGGAACCTCCCTTGGAATGGAGAATATGACCCTCTTCCCTCCAAATGACTGTAACTTTGAAATCAAAGGGCTTTCAGGCAAAGACATGGGAAAAGGAATAACAGTTCTTTACTAGTATGTATGTGAATAACAAGGCAAACAAATAACAGTAGCAGCAACAACAAAAAGAAAACCAACAAACAAAAAGAAAGAATAAGCCAGAGAGCCCCGTGAAGTCTCTTGCCGCTCTGTAACCATTTCCCCTTCGGTGCAGTTCCGGTCCCAGCCGGCAGGGGCGCTGCCGGGTCCCGGCGGCCAGGGCAGATGCGGTGGCTCCCTGCGGCCGCAGGGGGCGCTACGGCGCGGGCTCGGGGAGCACACGGGAATGGCGGCTCGGCCCAGATAGGGAGGGGTGCAAGAGAGGCTTTGCTTCAGAAAGTTCTTCGAAGCAGCAAGCTGGGATGGCAAGAATGAGCAAAAATCCCGGGGTAGTAGACGAGATGTATCAGAAACTCCGCGGCTGTAGCGGGAACCACGGGACAGGCAGGCGGGGGGTGCGGGCTGCAGTGTAGTGAAAGCGCGGGGCGGTGCCGGAGAAACGGTGGGGGTGATGCCCGGCTCGCAGCAGGGCAGAGACACAGACAGGCTCCCCTGGGGGAAAGGGGCTCTGGGATCCCGGGGTTTCCTGAGGCACCCAAGCAGATGGGGAAGGGTCCCCTGTTTGGTGAGATAGGGTGTTAATAAGGTCCCAGTGCAACGGCCGCTCTTACGAGCACAAGTTCACCGTAGAAGGGAGTAGAAGACAGAACCCCGCAGTGATGGTGAATTCTTTCCACCCTTCCCCTCCAAACGCCGAGAGAGCCAGGGAGAGGTAGGAATTGAATCCCACCCCTTTTCCCCAGCCCAATTCTTGCAGTATCTCTTGCACTTCCCAGAGAAACCCCCAGGTAAAAAAAGAGAGAGAGTAGCTGTACCACTCTCTCTGTGACAACTCTTTTTTTCTCTCTTAAGTACCCGGTCGTTATTGTCTCCTAGCAACTCATATGGGGCAAGATTCCATGAGAGAAAGAAACAAAAGGAAGAATCCTAAACCGCAACAATTATCCAAATGTGATTTTTAATAGACCCCCAAACATCTGCTTCTCTTGTCCATCCTCATGCACCCAATTTTTTACTTGGGGAAGAGAAAAACGAAAAGGTATTGAAAAACTCCTGAAGGACGACGCAGGCATCGGTCACAGCCAACACAAATACAGCTTCAGGAGGGGAAAGCTCTGCTTGTCAAATCTGATTTCCTTTTAAGACACAGTAACCCACTTAGCTAATCAAGGGAAGCCAGTTGATGTAATCTTTTTGGATTTCAGCAAAGCTTTTGATACCATCTCTCCTAGTGTCCTTCTGGACAAACTGTCCAAGATACAGCTGGATAATGCATCGTGATGGGTCAGCAGCTGGCTCACACGCCAGGCTCTAGGGGTGGCAGTGAATGGCGTGACATTAGACTGGCAGCCAGGCACTAGTGGGGTTCCAGGGCTCTATCTTAGGCCCAGAACTCTTAAGCATCCTCATTAAGGACTTGGATGCAGGACTGGAAGGAACTCTCAGTCAGTTTGCAGATGATACAAAACAGAGAGGAGCTGTCTGCTCCCTGAAAAGCAGAGAGGCCTGGACAAATTAGAGGGCTGGGTAATCACCAGCTGTATGAAATCTAACAAGGGCAAGTGCCGGATCCCACACCTGGAATGGGACAACCATACTTGTGTGTATAGACTTGGGAATGGGAGGCTGGAGAGCAGCTGCAGAAAGGGACCTGAGGGTCCTGATCCCTGTCAGGTTGGATCTGAGTCAGCAGTGCCCTGGAAGCCAGGAAGGCCAGTCGTGTCCTGAGGGGCATCAGGCCCAGCATCACTGGCTGGGCAAGGGAGGGCGCAGTCCTACTCTGCCCTGCACTAGGGCGGTCTCACCTCCAGTCCTAGGGCAGTTTTGGGCATCCTGCTATAAAAAAAGACATTGAGCTATTGGGCAGTGTCTGAAGGAGGGACATGAATATGGTGAAAAGCCTTGAGGGGAAGCCTTATGAGGACTGGCTGAGTTCACTTGGTTTCTCTTCAGCCTGGAGAAAAGGAGACCGAGGGGAGACTCATCAGCATCTGCGGCTTCTTCGCAAGGGCAAGCAGAGGGGCAGGTACCGATCTCTGACTCTTGTGACCAGTGACAGGACTCAGGGCAACAGCTGGACCCAAGTCAGAGGGGGTTCAGGTTGGGTGTCAGGAAAAGATTCTTCCGCCAGAGGGTAACAGGGACTGAACAGGCTCCCCAGGGTTTGGTCATGGCCCCAAGGCTGCCAGATCTTAATGAACTTTTGGGCAAAGCTCTCAGACACAGGGGGAGATTGTCGGGGCGTTCTATGCAGGGCCAGGAGTTGGGCTCGATGATCCTGATGGGGGCCTTCCAGCTCAGTATATTCTTTGGTTCTCTAGCTATCTCCTGCTCCTAGTCATTGTCATCGCTTGATTTTGGCATGTGAAGTTCCAAATGTATCTTGAGAGCCAAGTTGATTTGTACCTGTGCTTTTTCAGACCATGGTGGGTTGATGCTGGCTGGATGTCAGGTACCAAAGTAATTCTATCATTCCCCCTCCTCAGCTGGAAAGGGTTAGAGAAGAAAATACGACAAAAGGCTCATGGGTCAAGATAAAGACAGGGAAGGATCATACCCCAATTACCAGCATGGACCAAACAGACTGGACTTGGGGAAAATTAATTTAATTTGTAGCAAATCAAATCAAAGCAGGATACTGTGAAGTAAACCCAAATCTCAAAACACCTTCCCCCCAGTCTTCCCTTCCTGCTGGGCTTAAGTTCACTCTTTTCTCTCCTCCCACCAGTGGCACAGGGGGAGAGGGAGATGGGGGTTGCACGCAGTTGGTCACACTCACCCGTTGTCTCTGCCACTTCTTCCTCCTCAGAGGGTGAGACTCCACACAGTCTTTCCCTGCATGGAGTCCTTCCCACAAGAGACAATCCTCAATCAATTTTTCCAACATGAATTGTTCCCACGAGCTGCAGTTCTGCACAAACTGCTTCAGGGGGGCCTCTTCCATGGGGTCAGTCATTCAGGAGCAGGCTGCTCCTGTGTGAGTCCTTTCCCTTCCTTTTATATGGGGTTATTTCTTCAGGAACTGCTACTGCAGGGGTCTCTTCCATGGGGTCACTCCTTCAGGAAAAGGCTGCTGCTCCCAAAAATCTGCATGGAGCAGAGGTTTTGATCCAGTACAATGAAGCTGTCTGGGGAGGCAAGATTGATCAGCATGCCTGCTGGAAAAGGGGTGAAATCTTTCCCAAATGAAAGCTGGGAGAGTCAGACTGTGCTGAAATTTTCCAGCATTTTTAATGTGGCGCTGACAAGTTCTGGGGTGTTACAAGGAGGCCTTGGCCACACCCTGGGCATCTGACCCCCTGCATCCCAGTCAGGTTCCACTTTCACCCCGCTTTCCATTCCTGCCTCCTTACAAACCATAGCTGCCCTAATGCTTCCTGCATTGCTCTGGGGTGACTTGGTGGCTGAGTGGGCAGCTCAGGCAACACAGGGAGCTGTTGGACCCCCCTGTGCCACTGACCTCTCTCCCGGTGCCCCCCAGCATTCCCGAGAAGCCCCAGGCCTGTCTCTTAATTGGGAAAAAGAATTACAAATGGATGAAGGAAGCACCTCCAGCCCTAACCTAGGAGGAGTGTAGGGACAGGATGCTGCTTTCATAGGCATTTCCCCTCCTCCCCTCCTACTCCCCCTTTTCCCACTCCCCGTCAGGGCTCAGGGGGCTCCCAGTGGATCAAACACATTCAGGCTGGGGCATTCCCAGAGTTCTGCTCAGGGACCACCACCATCTCCCCTCTCTGGGCCACACCTTGGGGTGCAGAGGAGGCTGTGGGGCTTGAGGCTCCTGTGGTCCTTGCCTCAAGGAGGGCTGGACAGAATTCCTGGGATTGCGGGGTTCAGGGGCTGGAAAGGAATTCCACCCTAGAATTTGTATCCAGGAATCCCTCTAGGGCTGTATCCAGCAATACCACACTGGTTGGATGCAGCACTCCCACCCTTCCAAGGGAATGGTGTGTCTGATCTGGGGTGTGAGAAGGAGAGCCCATGTCCATGCCATGGCTGGAGGAGCCTGGCATGCCCCTGTCTGTGGCAGGGTGTGGGACTCTGGAGCTTGACCCCAGTGAGTCCCAGGAAGGGATTCAGAATTTGGCCATCTTGCCAAGAATGTGGGCACACAAAGCATGGTCCCAGCAAGCCCTCAAGAGGGTACCCAGAATTCAGCAGCACTCCCTGTCTGCAGGAGGCCCTGAGCCAGGCCCAGAGCCTGGAGCCGTGCAAGGCTGAGCTGCAGGAGCAGATAGGACAGTGGAACAAGCCAGAGGGAGAGCAGCGGGAGCGGAAGCAGAAGCTGCTGCAGTGGGCAAGGAGTATGAGCATGGAGCATGAGCCAGCACAGCGCCCAGCTGGGCTGATCCCCTACAGGAGCTGAGCTGCAATTCCCCACAATTTTGAGTTTCCATTTCCTTACGACTTTTAACAGAGACATTAGTGTAGCAGACAGTGTTTTCCATCCTTCCCTCACCTCAGGGCTGAGACAGGAGCTGCCCCAGGGCTGGAGGAGCCCTGAGGATCCTTGTCCCACCTGCCCCACTCTGGGGACAGAGGTTGTCCCTTGCCATGTCCTCACATCTACTGGGACAGAGCTATTGGGGTGGAGCTGTGTCCTCAGAGGGTCCTCATGGGCCGGGCAGGCTCTTTCCCACCCAGAGCCCCAGCAGTGCCACCTTGCCACCGTGGTGTCACCTCTGACCCTGTGGCTGAACCTTCCTCAGGGGCAAAGCAAAGGGATTCAGAGCATAACGCATGCATGTCAAATCCATGGGGATGGGGACCAGTGGCTTCAGAGGGCCTGAAGTTGCAGGATCCTGCAGGAGTGGCTCTGATTAATCCCAGTTGCTCTATTGGAGCAGCTGAAAATCAAAGAGAACTGGGAAAGATAAGGGGCTGGCCATGTCAGGGGACAGTGCAGAGACTCTGCTGGGAACCTGAGCTGCTCCAGGCTGGGGAAGAGGGAGGACAACATGCTGTGGTCCTCTTACCCCTCTTCTCTTCTTAGTGCCTCCTACTCCATCTCTTGTGTGACTCCATGGCGTGAGAGAGCCAGGCACTGCAGGGCTGTGTGTTCCTCTTGGGGATGGATCTGCCACCTCAGAACCAGGAACTGGAGCAGCTTATGGTCCCTTGGTGGAGTTTGTCTCGGGAGAGCAGCAGAGCCATCTGGGGCACTCCTGGAACCTTCTGGAACTGCTGCATGGTGCTCTGGGGCAGAGTTGGGCAGAGCTGGGGCATGGACCTGCCATGGGCATCGCACCAGAACAGGGACACAGCCTGTAGCAGGGGTACAGCACAGAGAGGGGGTCACAGCATGGAGTGGGGGATGACAGCCTGGTGAGGGGGGCCTTAGCCTCTCAAGGGACACGGGCATGGATGATGTCCTTGGGTGAGGCTTCCCACAGGGCTGAGTACCCCCCCAACCCTGGCCACCACATGTCCCTCTTCCAACTACTCCATCCACTGCCATGTCCTTGTCCCAACTCCTCCAAATGCTGCCATGTCTCTGTCCCAGCTCCATCCCCTGCCAGTGTCCCTGTACCAACTCTTTCATCTACTGACAAGTGTCCCTATCCCAACTCTTCCATTCATTCCTGTGTCCCTGCTCCAGCTCCTCCACCCTGCTATGTCCCTGTCCTATCTGAGCATGGCCCTGCTGCTGTCCCTGTTGCTGCCACATCACCATGTCCCCATGCAGTGACCTGTGGGCTCGGTGGGTGCCATGGTCACATCACAGTGTCTGCATCCCCACGCCTGCTGGCCGGACGGGGCACGTCCAGAGGCGGGATCTGCTTCTTTTAAGCCCATAGTCCAACCACACCTTTAAGCAATTGCCCCAGTCCTGCTCCAAGCCCAGAAGCTTTTCAGGATCTGTGTGACCAAGCTGACACCTCCAGGCAGCCAGAGTGCCCAGGCTACTCCGGCTCCACTGGTCCCAGGTGGCTTTTACCCAGCTGCCACACCCAGGTGCTCACACCGTGTTAGCTGCCAACCGGTGCAAGGCTGACACCATCCCTGGGGTGCCTGGTGCTCCCCTGTCCCACTGCCCACTGCAGATGGATGGGTGCCCAGACCACAGTGATTAGGGGGCAGGAGTGGAGCAGGTGAGCAGGCAGAACATCCACACACAGCTAAGGCACATCCTGCCAGGTCTTCTGAGCCTCCCCGAGGCCCCCAGGGTTCTGCCTGCCAGGGATCCCCTAAACTGCCTTATTTCATCCCATGGACCCAGTTCCCTCCCCTGCTAGTATTGCCAGGACCAAAGTCTGGTTTTTTTTATTTTTATTTGGCTGGGTGAGGGTGGTAGCAGTGCATCCCCTGCCCAGGGCCCTGGGGGGCCATGGGGTCCCCCCAGCTTAGGACCATAATGGAGGGGCACCCTCTGTGCTCCGATAAACGGTGCCTCTTCTTTCCAGGCCACAATCCAGGCAGGGCTGGGCTGGGGGCTCCTGCCAGTGTGTGAGGGAGTCTCCTGGAGTGAAAGGGTGGACCCCAGACTGGAGTGTGGAGATCCAGTTGCCTCACACCGAAGCAGGGCAGCAGCAGCCAGAGGAGAGGATGGGCTGGAAGGGAAGGGTGAAGGATGGGGTCAGTGGTGACTCCCTGCTGGCCCTGGGGGAGGCTGGGGGGGTGGTTCTAGGCAAGAGGGACATGGCTTGGGGTATGTGCGTGCCACATGTGCACAGTGGTGTCTGGGGATCCAGGCTGTGTGTCTGTAGTGTAGTGTGGGCATGCTGCTCTACCTGGTGTGTGTTCATCCCCACCCCCGAGAATAATGAAAAAAACCCAAACAACCCCAGCAGCTGCACTTCTGGGACTCTCACAGTTGAACATCTCAAATTACTTTTCAAAATTGTGTAATGTCTTGCAATGGACCTTCAGAAGTCAAATGAACTACATTCAGGCTTGTCTTACAGCCTAAGGAAAACCAAATAAACTCCATTTTCCCCGCCCAGACACAGGAAGACCTTTTACCCCAGGTGACCAAAGACCAAAGTCGGAAAGAACAGGGGAAAAGTGCATCTCTTTTGGCTGCTCTTACACACCATTGTTAACAGATCAAAAGTCCAGTGAACCTGACTGCTGCACAGTTGAGTAAACAGCAAACAGTCTGGGAATACTGGGCTAGGACCAGAGAACAGTGCAACCAAAGGACATGAGAGAAAGAGGGAGGAAAAGCACAGAATGGGGGGAAGAACACTTGAGGACAGGAGCATGGCATCTCTGGAAAAATGAAAAGAGTATGTGACTTTATCCTAAAAACATGGGCTTTGCTGGAGGGAGGAGTGTGGAAGGATAGTAATTGCAAGACTAAAGAAGGAAAATGAGAATAGTTTGACCCAATCAGTGCTCAGGTTCCTCATTTATGCCTCAACTGGCTCAAAGTTTTTAACTAACTTCCCTTCTGCAAAAGGTTCTCACACCAAGAAGCCCTCTGTAGTCTACTGTGCCTGAAGGTTATATGGATATAAGCCTTCCAAAGGGTGGTGTGGAAATGCAAGGACAAGTGACAGAGTGATGGGAAGGTAAATCTTCACGTCCTGTTCACAGATGACTGGCACAGGGAGGTGAACTGCAGAGCCATCCTAAAGCTAGGGGAAAAGGGAGCAGTCTTCCTGCAAAGCCGTTTACTACCTAAGGGAGAAAGCTCATGCTTTGAACTGTCAGCCAATGACAGGTAACAGAACTAGGAAAAATTAACTCTACCCCTGCTGAATCATGGACACTCTCACCAGAATTAGGCACTCGATATGAGCCTGAACAGCCCTGAAATACAGCAGAGAAGATTTCTATCAATTGCTTAGGACTTAAAAAACCTAAGCTTAAAAATAATTTATCAAG